>CABFWO010003017.1:58461-99640 GCA_902155825.1 Timema genevievae | reverse complement strand
ATACATACATACATACATACATACATACATACATACATACATACATACATACATACATACATACATACATACATACATACGCACACACACAAACACACACATATTGACTCTCGAACACACACTCTCTTACATACCCTTCCTTTCCCACACTAATCAAACTCTCACACTTTTTTTCTTTCATAATCTTTCTCTATCACACTCTCTTTATCACACACCCTCTCTATCCAACACACTTTCTCTCACACACCACCCCGCTCTTTCCCATTCACTCTCTTACTCTCATTCTCTAACACTAACACTCTCAATCTACAACTTAATCACACACACTAATACTTTCATCATTCTTTCTCACATTTTCTCAATCTCTCACTTTTATTCTTTCTATTTATCTTATATTTAATTCGATAAGCCCATTTCCATTTATTGAAATTAGGAGAAAATACCTTTAAAACCAATTTTTACAATGAATGTATTCATGTTATTGTACTAGATGTGCACATATAAAAGAGTAAGGCAAACTTCCTTTAAATACTAATATACCTTGTTTCAAAGGGTTGTTTGTAAACTATAATAAAAATATTCTAGCCACCATCCTAAATTGAACCCTGTCTAGTGGAACCCTCTTACCACTCAGGCAACATCAAGAGGTCCGTCTCTAAACATATTCGGCTCAATAAGAGAGAAACAGATAAAAACAAAAGGGTAACACACATAGCTTCATTTTTATTTAGTCCAATTTGACGTGGGCGATGCAATAAAAGGTCCCTTGTTCCGAAATTGTTTTGTCTAGATTTTTTTTTTTTGCTCTTGTGAATTTCAACAGAATGTGAAAGGTTTTCAGAGGTGCTAGACTGAAGGGAAGTGTCATTTGTACACGGAAGCGACCTTAATCAAATGGCTCTAATGGAGCTACGACCTGAAACGGGTCTGTACAGTACATGTTTTCAGGGATTAACATGTTAGTTGGGAGATACATGCTTCTAGGTATGTAAATGCAATTTAACCTGATATGTAGCAGTCTTTCCTTAACCAGCTACACTACGACCCTCTTATATAAGCCTCTCCATAGTGTAACCCTTAAGGGTAAGCTTGTTACCTTCAAGGGTATACGAAGTGTAAGTACGTGCTAGTTGAGATGCACATAAGCCCCAGTAGGGATTATCATTATTCTAGGGATCTACATAATTCTAAGAAAGATTATTAAATTAAAAATATACAATCCGTTTACCTTCGAACCTAACGGATTACACTACATCACAATTTTATAATTATAAACCATGCCATAATGGAAACGTATAAAGCTAGTTAGTCGCCCTTCATGATAAATGATGTGTTCATGTGGGTCCGGGTACCTGACTAAATGCGCCCCCACCCCTTATTGCTATTAAGTTTGTACCCTTCGCTAATCTTTATCATAGTCTGGCCCGCTTTCCCCAACTAAGTTTAAACTCGGCAAAAGTTTAACCCATGATTTAAACCACATATTTTTTTCCCTCCCAAAATATGTATGCCGCTTGAACCAGGATTAAATTAAACTATCATGTGAGATGGTTTAAACTTCATTCACGGTTTAACCTACAAACTTTGTTTAGAGTATGGTGTTTAAAAATACCAGCCTAGGGCGGTAAGTTTAAGGGGGTGGCAAATTTTGGTGGATCGTAAATGTTTTGTTGCGCTTCCGCACTGTTTGAATATTATTCAGAAACAATATCATGCTAACGTAGAGAGGCTTTGAGCAACATGTTGGTCCGTGTGATTGGAAGCGTGCGTGTGAGTCTTGGGAACAGATCCTGGGTTCTCTACTTGCCATTGAACGAGACCGATTATCAACCGGAGCCAAGAGTTAGATACGAAGAGCGAGAGGAATACAATCTGGGTGAAGCTTGAACAGTTGTAAACGGCACTTATGATTGTGTTTATGTGGACATATTCATTGTTGTTGAGCTATATGACTCATTGATTATTCTAATTTGGAAAATGTGTAAGAAATTCAACTATTATGAATATAAAACAATGAGTTTATCCCAGATAACCTAGTAGTATAAATATAAAAAACAGAAAAAAAAATCAAAAATACTTTGTCTGGGCGAGCTTGCAGGGCTAGTTGATATGGATGGTCGATATCATCGGTAAGTCGCCATTTTTCTATTCCCTATCGATAGTCTTCTTTGCCAGCTTCAGAAGAGACGTGATGCATATAACCGAGTCCATGATAAATTTTCATTTTTCACTAGGCTGACATGACCTCGGACAACGTCAAGCAAAAAGCAACGGTGCTGCAGAGTATCTATTCAACTGATCTTAAATCAAGTTTTGTTGATGTATTCCTCCACTTTCGTGCACATTTCTCTTCAACTTCTATGTATGTATAGTGCTCAACCCAAGGGTGGGTTCAGAAACATGGAAAATAAGTCTGAAATTGTTGTAGAAGCTTTGAGAACACGATATACAAACGAGCACTCCAATGTTGATAATTAAACTTCGTATAGGTGTTTGTATTACGGTCATAACATTCTCTGAAGAGCGGAGATTTATTGGTTACATTGAGTCAAAAATTATTTACGATCAAATGAATGAGTACTCCCTTGCTCTCTTAAGGATTGAGTCAGACTTGTTAAAATATTTAAACTATGATGATATTGCTCATGAATTCACTAGTCTAAAATCTAGATATGTGATTTTATAAGTATTTGTACATTTATAACTCCGTAATAAGTATTATTCTTTAACTAAAATTGTAAGAAATACTTTCAATACAATAAATAAATTGTCGAATTACTCAATAAATTTTAGTGAAAAAGTCCTGTTCCATTTGTTTGTTACTAAGATAAGTCAAAACTGGGCGGCAAATTATATAGAGCCTAGGGCAGCCGAAGGAATCAGACCGCCCCTGATTATGACTTTGAAATAATGTCTGCCACGCGGAGGCCAACAAAACTACGTAGTCGCATTTACCATTAAAAAAAAAAAGGATGAGACAAATTTATTTAATAGCATTAGAACGTATAAGAGAACGATAAACGTAGTTTTAGACATAATTTAATCTAAGTCTATCAAGAATAGGGCTATTTCTCCTGACATTTAAGTTTTTATCAGCATTACACTTTTATGCATCGAGAATTTTTGTGATCAACACAAGTGACTATAGTGGTGTACACTATTCAACAGCTAGTAAGATTGTGAGAAAAGTGTCTGTAGTATATTTAGCGTTAGCACATTTATGTCCTCAATCAGGGACGTAGTCAGGAACTTTTCACGCGGTGGGGGTGGTGGGGGTGGAGAGGTGAGGCGCAGTTTTAAAATAAAATTTTGACAAAGATATACGTGTAAACATCTAGGTTTTGATTGTAAATAAGAATTAGAAGATAGTTTAGAGCCCACCCCAGACGACTGCTGTCATCAGTGTAATTTGAGGGGGTTTATCAATAATTATTTAGATTATTGACAATCTAATATTTAATTCAACATTTATGGAAGGGAATAATTTTAGCGGATAATATTTGTGATATCCCCCTCGGCTACTCTCCTACCTTCAATTAATTCATATGCTTACTGATCTGGAAGACATTCGTAAGGTGAAGCTGTATTTTTATAGAAAAGCTTGTTTTCCAAACTGTGTATAGGTGCTTTGGATTGCAGACACGTAAAGCTACAGCAATTTGGTGGAGATGCTGCGGAATTGTACCGCAATCTTAAGGGATTTTTTTTTGTTTAAATTGAGCTCGATCACACCCCATTTCTCTAAAATATTCAAAAGACAGTCAACTTCTGATTCATTAACATTTCTACTTCTCTTACAGGATAAAAGGAAAAAAACTCCAAACAAAAATAGATCACTAGATTAATACATTTATAAACAACCGTCTAATATAACCTACTAGCTGATTTTGAAAACAAGCTGTGTTAAAACACGAACAGTTGATGATCTGTTAAGCAAAAGTACACAAATAGGGCAGTCAAAGTCATGTTTCACAGTTTAAACTAAACCGCGTTCAAAATTTTGTTCTGAAAACGAATTGAAGTTCAACCCACTAATCAAAGTTAAACGAGATCAACTTAAACCCAACAGTTGCTATTGGGAGAAATCTACCCTCTGTATAAAAAGCTTACCTTGCTTTATTACACTATGGTATAGCTTATAAGATAGGGTCGTAATGTAATCCATAAAGGTAAGATTGCTGTATTTGAGGGTAAACGGAGATCACCTTTTTACAAACTGTTTTTCCCTTTCAAAAAACAAAAAAATGCGCGCAAATGAATGCATAGCTTAGGACTAAAATTGGACGCTCATGATGACATGCTTAAATATAGCTTGATCTTGAATCACTGCCTGACTATCTTCACGAGGCAAATTAAATGACTCCAAAATTTAATAGAATGTAAACATTCCCATAGACTTTGAAACGGGGAAAAAGACGACCTTACACATTATCTGGTGTCTGTTACTTTTGACGCAAATATCAACACACTGATTGTGATTACATTTCGCATGGACATAAGGACATAGTTCGGACATCCGGTTGACATACACGCTAACTAAAAAATAACGTAGTTTCAGAATGGTGGCTGCAAAACACTACTACTTGGCCTTTATCTCAGTTTATACTTGTTATATTTTCATTGGACCAAATTTTAGAGTTTACTAGATATATATTAAACATGACGGCCATGTTGAAAATAATTGAGGATTTAGAACACCACTTCTCAGCCTGTCTAGAGCTCTAGCTCCCAAACTATGGGAACCTGATTTTAAAATACAGCTTTAAGTGACCAAGCATCGGTCTATAATTATAATATATCACATTGTCTGTCTCTATACCTGTTGAATAAACCATTTAATACATTTCTATTTGTTTATAATTCGTTTAGCAGTTTATATTAACATCTATTTTCAACATTGGATACATATTATAACACATATTCCCTGTGAATAACGGGAAATTAACTAGTAAATTAATAAAACTTTTTGTCGAAAGAAAGTCGAGGTTGTGAAAAGAGCTTTTTTTTCGAGAGTAATATCATCATAGCTGTGATTACGATCACGGCAAGTTCCTTCTTAGGTACCTCAATGTCTGGACTGAATATGCATTAATACTTTGTATGAACAGTAATATTACTGTATTGCTGAGTAGTCATATTTTATATTGAGTTTTCTTTCATCGACTAACTTTTTTACTTTTTCTTAACAACTCAAAGAAAGTATTGTAATCGTAATAAAAAAATATATATATATATTGATAAATGTTGACATTTCATGAGCCCCTGAAATTAAAAAGTGGTTTTCGTGATGCCATCTATGTGTCTGTATCTTGGACGAGAGCCGAAACTATTTTACCGATTGGGCTGAAACTTTGTATTAAGAGCTTTCACAACGTCCCCCCAATGGAGTTTTTGGACTGAGATATCCAACCCTAAAATTACAAGTAGTTTACTGAAGAACACAAAATAATAAAATTAATTTACTCTAAATTTGTTCTAACGATTTTTATTGAATAATTTTGTATATTGGTATTGTTTAGCATTAAAAATAAAATTAAAATTTTAATTTTCCCATGAAAATGGCTTCAAGGACACTTTGTAGAAGCGTAAATTTCCTATTTTAATCATCTTTCCGCAACTAATTGAGATAAGAAATAACTTACCATAATGAAGCCATATTACTATTAAAAATAAAAACATTTTAAATTTGGAATGCGTTTTTACAAACCCAATAGTTTTTATTTTATAAACAAATATTTATACTCTTTATGGAGTATTTTAAAATATGAAATTGATTGTTATGTTCTTTTGTGGAAAGAGATGCTCCTCTTTTCTTAATGTTCCTGATACATTGTATCGTATTACATTTATGCTCTTTGGTGGAATGTTATTGTAACAATGTATATTATTTCGTTTCACAAATCTTATGAGTTCCAAGCAAATGTTTCTATTCAAAGGTTAAAACAGAAATAAAATTTGAGCAGTGCATCTTATCATTTATTTGAACTTGTGCCTGCCCCAATACCATGTTAACATGTATATGTATATGTGTCAAATTATATGGTTTTTATAGTTACTTAACCTATAATATGGACTTAGTTTGCCCTGGAGGGTAGCAGCCTCTCCTTGACGGGTTGTTCTATGACCCTATCATATAAGCCACGCCATAAAAGAAGCGCGCAAGGTAAGCTTGCAAACATTCAAGGTAAATAGTGTGTACATATATTTATATAATTATGTAGGCATATTTATCTGACATTATGTATTATAATATTTATTTATAATTATAAATATAGTTTCATGTTTCTAGAGATAAGATTCAATGTATATGGATACAGATCTACGTGCGTTTAAAGATGCACAAAGTACACACTTCAGCAGATCATAAAGACGGTCTTATTTTTTTACACAATTTGTCGTATACATTCGTGTACTAAGAGTTAGCTCTAGAGCTTATAGTGATGATGGCTTATACGAGTTAAAGTAGTGAATGTAAGAATTATAGGGCCATTAGTGTGTTGAGTACGGTAGGCAAAGTTTTTGGGAGAGTTTTAATGAATGAACGGGGGAATAGAAAAAAAAGGATAACATTCCAAAAATACGGGAAATTAAACTGAGATAGCAATTTTTTTTCAAATAATAGGGTCTATATCAATTTTATGTTTTGCTATACCACTCTATAGTAATCTAAGCTTTGTATTACTTGAAGTTATAAAATATTTTATATCTGTCATTACCAATAAATTTTCATGGCGATTTTTATTAGTTCTTATACGATTCATCCATACAAATTAATAACACAATTTTATATATAGCTTTTTTATTTTATATATTTTATAAACAAAACCATTAACTTTTCTCATACCTTTATATTTAATTATTTTCTCATGTAACCTCTCACATTGTTTCTGTAAAACTTTAATTTTTCTATGTAATTTTAAATTGTCATCATTTTTTTCTGTAATCAAATTAACCATTTGGTTTTTTAATCAATATTGATTCACGAATTATATCAAATTAATAATTAATAAACATCACTTTTTCCAATCCAAGTCTTATCTTATGTTAAATAAGAATTTTTTAAATTCATGTATAACTAAACTACAGAGTTCTTATAGTTATTTTTATCTTTTAATGTACAGGTATTTAATTTTATTTGACCTATATTAAGTTGTTTGGATTTCCTGTGTTTATGTATATTTATCGTATATTGGTCTAAACAGGAAATAATTAATAATAAAATGACATTTAAAAATTTGAGAACTCTTTATTGTTTTCTGATATATTTTCGGAACTCGTTTGAGGGTTCAGTTAAAATGATATAGGTGCCACATAAAATCGTAAAGTTTCATAATTTCGAGAATTAAAAGTGAAGTTTAAGTCTTCGTTCGTATCCCGAGATAGTTTCTGGTAAATTATTAACCATTAATGCCAAAGATAAAATATTTTATCTGAGCAATTATTTTTCATTGTAATCCATTAGAGATTGTAAAGCGGTTAGATGATTCTATCTATATATTGCAACATCCATTGGAATGTTCTTTTGTACAAACTGAGTTGGATCAAATTGAAAAAAAAAATTATTTTAACACAGATTTTGATAACTAATAATTAATTTTTTCAAACATTTTAGCTAGGATGAGAGTTTAAAATATGGCGATATTTTTCAACCACTTTATGTCAATAATCTGGATCATCTGCCCTCCTCTAAAAGTTTCAGTCATATTTGCTAATAAAATGTATATATTTCTTAGTTGAAGAATTATTACTTTTAAAGAGATATAAACAGATTTTACACTAAATCTACGATTATTTAGGTCAACTTAAAACAGCTTTAATCTGTGTGTTGTTAAATTAAAATAAAAGTGAATAATTAGAGTAATTTAATTAAAGCGAATTAAATAATAGATGTTAAAATTTGATTTTTTGTTTCATACATTACATATAAAATGTAATATAGTATGTAATTCACAATCATGCTGCAGGTAGGATTGGGTAATTTTATGGTTTAGTTACAGTTTACTTTGATTTTTATACTGTTTCACATATTTTATTTTATTATTGTACTTTGGTCCTTTCATGTTATCCTATTTTTTAATTACAACCAAGTTGTTGTGTAGGTCCTAGGTTCGCAGCCGGACTATAGCAAAGCTACCTAGAATCTGTCTGTGGTGATGAGCATAGTTAAGAAGGGATGGATTTTAGGTACCCTAGAGGTCTTGATTTAGGGCAGAGGCTCCCAAACTGTGCGTCGCGACGCCCTGGGGCATTGCTGGTCTTGGTCCGGGGCGTCGCGGTTATGAGGAAACACTAAAACTTATAATGTATTGTGAAATTCAACGTGCAAATATGTGATACGTGTACTAGTACATTAAATAATGAAATAAATAATACAAGAAAACACATATATACTCTAGTTCCTTCTTATTTGGTCCTGTAATTTTGTATTTTTACATTTAAAAGAATATAAGCTTATTATGTAAATGACAATTTTCTTCTTCTTCTTTTTAAATGGCACCAAATCGAATTTGGGCAGTTAAAAAACATTGGGTACAGGAGTGTCGCATGGAAAATCTGACATGTGAAGGGTGATGCGGTCTCAAAATGTTTAGGGATCCCTGATTTATGGGGATTCTCGTGTAGCCGTTGAGCTACTGGTAGGATAGTTGTATTTATCATAAATAGTAAAAATTTACTGAAATACAGTAAACAAATTTAGGTGAAAAGTTGGCGCCCTATTAACTAAAAATAAATTTTCATTTAAGATGTCTTTATTCATAATGATATTATCACTGTCATTTACTATATATGGGCTAAAAATAAACAATATCTTCACAGTAGAGCTTCGAAGCTGTTATATTTACCAAGCAAATTAAATAGATCATCACGGTTTGAGTTATGGACGTAGATAAAATTATAAGTACTAACATACTATTTATATTTTACTATTTCTTTTTAATCAAATCTTCAATTTGAAGCTTAGGTGACTGTTATTAATTTAAAACGTCTACGAGTCAATTTAAATTATTTCTTAAATATTCACTCATATTCACTCTACTCTTTTCTGTCTTTTGATACCATCACTTTTACACTTTTAAGAAACAAACGTCGAACTGGTTGGACGAAAATTTAAAAATGGTTTACGTATATTTTTCTATTCAACATGGTGAATCTTACTGTTTAGCTGCGTCTCATTCAAATGGGCGATAGCCCTGCCGATGGCATGCCCAAAAGTCTTTGGAACAATTGATTTATAGACAATACAAGCATTGGTAGGCCTACAATGGGCTTTGTTTTGTGGGAATTGTAAGCCCTTAGAATATAATAGGGGCTCATTCCCTGGATATTCAACACATTCCCACACCTGTGGTCACGTGACCTAAACTGAACTACCATATAGTGGATTGCCAGTGGTAGGGGGTTCAAGGTTTGACTCTCGATATAATAGTTAGGGGATAGTTTCCCGTAAATTGCATGTTATATAATTTTTTTTATTTTCATTTACTTGAGGTATTTGACGTGCACTTTCTGAACCGACTGTGTAAATCAGCACATGTGAATTTCTATGATCGAGAGTGAAAGGACCTACACATTTTGCCTGGAAGGATATTTTCACATACCATCCAGTGTTCTTTTACATGCCACATTTGACAATGGACCAATGGCCTTACTTCCACTCCTAAGAAAGTTGTGCTACATATTTTTATCACTCAAGAAAAATATGTCGACCCCGGCTGGGTTGGAACCCACGTTCATTAGATCCTTAGGTAAGCACTTTACCCCAAGACAACCAAGATCAACTGTATGGTATATCAATGTGGTTTTTCATTTCCCCTTCTTCTACGCTAATGATGATGCAATTTTTATACACTTTCTTCTCCTTAATGACATGTCCTTCCTGTGACGTCACGCAAGTCAAGATATATCCCATCATATCTAAGTTTTATTCGACGAGTTTTAAGGATATAACACTGAAAAAAACCTCAATTAATTCTTAAATTATGCTAAAATAGTTTTAAATTGTCATAAAATTATTATTTTCATCTTGAAATATTTTTTTGTAAATGTTATTTTATTTTAAATCGTCAAGCTTACAGCTTAGGCTATTTGGCTTATTCTTATGCATCTTCCCACCAGGATGTAGATTAAAAAAGTCCATGGGAGCATATAGCCATCTAGAATAAGAAACCAAGAAAAGATAATTTTGAAATGTAAATCAATGTTGTACAAGCGTAATTAATAGTAGAGTGAATGTTTTTAGTCTCTACAATGGAAGAGGTGAAATGTTATCAACAGATAATAAAGATACCCTGTATGGTAAACTGTTCATTTTCTTCTCTCATTTTCTTTTCTGTACATTGCTTAGAGCACTTAAGTGCTTCTCAAAATAGCTTCAAATTTAGCAAGTAGGAAATGTCGTTAAATCAAGCAGGTGAGAGCCATGATGTGATCGTATGGAGCGATGAATATCATAGCTCTCCTTCGGCTCACTCTCAATATTTAAATTATTGTAGTTAATTGGTCAAAAATATGGCTTAACGCAAAAAAAAATAATTAAAAGATACCAACAAGCCTATATTTTAAATTGAATACAAATTTAGAAAATATATAGGATTATTTTAAATTATCAGCTAATTTTTTAGTGACATTTTGTGTAAATTGCTGTATTTTTATGTGAATAGGAATCTTAGGGCACGAGTATAAAGTCGAGATTGAACCAGCTACTTGTTAATCGTATACTGGGAGACTGGGAGATGGGTTTATTATTATTATTATTATTATTATTATTATTATTATTATTATTATTATTATTATTATTATTATTATTATTATTAGCACCGCGTCTTACTACCAATTCGGGTTATACGCACTTACGCTAATGTGCAATGGTAGGGTGATTGTGAGATCAAATGGAGGACCTACAGTTTAACGTGGAATCCTAACCACGGTGGAGGCCTGTTATTGAGATTGGTTTACATCCAAGAGTCGACTATAAATATTGTTACCATATATATAAATATGTATAATATTTATATGTAAATATATAGGCCTATATTACTTATATATATATATATAAATTAAATAAAAAATTGTGATTTTTTTTGCACAAAATCATACAAACTGTTTGGGCTATACTAGTACGTACTAGCTACGTTAATGTGTTAAGGATGGGGTAATTTACGTTAAGAGGAAATGTACCTATATTTGTGAGGAGGTAAAATGAAAAAATTGTTTGGGGAAAAAAAAATCCTTAGTAAACTGGACTGGGATTAAAATCCTGATCTTCCCGTCATCATCGGCAATCCAATTTATTGTTAAAATGACGCCTTAGACCACGTGGCCACTGATGTGATTTCGTGAAATTAATATAACACCTTTGTGTTTCCATACACCAGGTAGCCTCTTAAACAGGTACTATTTTTGATAGTTGGTGGATCTGTTTATAGCCTATATAATGTATGAATAGAGTATACCGAGTTACCTTACTTGGATCAGATTCATAGTGTATGAATATAATATAATAGAACTACCTTGCGTGTATAAGATGCATACCATAGTGTATAAGTAGAGTATATAGAATTACCTTGTTTGTATCAGATACATAGTGTATAGTATATAGTATTACCTTGATTGTATAAGATACATAGTGTATAAATAGAGTATATAGAATTGCCTAGTTTGTATTAGATACATAATGTATAAATAGAATACATTAAATGATCTTGCTTGTGTAAAAGTGCGAAAGCCACTTTAGACACATATTTATGTTTTGCTGTTCTTCATGAAATGATAGGAATCCGTTGATATGAAACATTTTCAATCGAATGGGTGGGCACGCGTAATAAGTTATTACCCTCATCTTGCCTGTTTTGTTGGTACTGGAGGGGTTGGGGGTTTGAATCTTGGCTGAATGTACTAAGGATGTATTTTTGATAGGCAGACGTGAGTGTATTTACTCTGATTTCTACCAGCCTATCACTACTTCATTATATATATATATATATATATATATGTGTGTGTGTGTGTGTGGATATCCCAAATGGGCTATAAGGTATTCAAAACAAAAACGTAGATATAATCGTTTAGTTTTCAAGAGTATCCTTTTTTTAACAGATATAAAATAATTTTTATTTTGCCCCAAAAGGTTACGAAAGAATATATTATTAAGAAATAAAAACATTCTTAAAACTTTGGAGAACTATACTGCCAATTTTAATAAATAACTCCATAAATGATAGGTTTAAAAAAATAAATTAGCTTAAATTAAATTTATATTTCAACCTTTAGAATAATTTAGTACTGCGTCTTACCATCTGTTCGTGGTTATCCGCTTATTTACTAATTATGATGATGTGTTAGGGATGAGAAGGGTTCATTGTTGTATAGGAAGCTTACTCGCATTTTCAAAAAGATGGATTGAAAAGTAATTTATGAAAAACCACCCTCAGTACACTTGATTTGGATTCAAACCCTGACCTCCTCGTCAGCTGCTGTCCAGTATATTGCGAGAGTGATGCCTGAAACCATTCTACCACCAAAGCGGGTTTCTGAAATTTTCAAATTTCAATTTAATTTGGTTTGCTCTAAATATAATATATGCCTTAAATGATGAAATACCTATACATTTTATATTATTTAGAATTAATGAGCTAATAATACACTACGCTACAAGATGACTGTATTCCTGAGGAATTAATTATTTTTCTATAGAATATTTCTGGATCTAACTGTTTTCCCGGGGTTTTGGCCACCGCAGGCCACAATGATAATAGACACAGTGCTCTTTCCACCCCCTTACGCTACCCTCCTCAACCCCCGTAAAGTGTGAGTAATTAATCCTCGGACAGTAGTCCTTGACTAACGAGTTTATTTACGGTAGAGATTTATAACTGAAGCTCAGTTCTGATGTGGTAGGGACATGCAATGAACGGGGTCACAGTTCAACTCAGGTCACTCTCTAAAAGTATAGTTTTTTGTCAATGAAATGAATATATCGGCATACAACTAACTAATATATACCAGAAAAGACACAGCACCCAGACTACAAGTTGTTAATACGTTACTATGAAAGTGGAAGCCCCAACTATAAAGGTATCTGTCATGTCAGTAGTTGAACCTGAGATCCCCAGTTTAGTAGATATAAGCGCCCCCTACTGAGATAAGGAGTCCGCCAGAGAAATATATTATACATATGTTACCGTTAAAATAATAAATTAAATACAATATATCATAACCGATTATTTTCCTAAGTATCCGATATTATTGGTTAAAATGATTAAATACATGAATTTATTATTCTAACTGGTTGTTTTATACAACAACAACAGCAACAACAACAACACCTGTCTGGCTGAAATGATAAAAAACATGTTTGGTTGAAGTGATCTTGAGCTAGTTCTGTCCAGTCCACCTCATTACACCCTATCCACTATTTTGAGCTAGTTCTATCCAGTCCACCTCACTACATCCTATGACTTTCAGGTCCATTCTAATGCCATCCTCCCATCTACGTCTCACTGGTATCTTACCTTAATTTTGCCAAACAATTCCTTGAACGCCGTTATAGAGCCTTTCATCTGTACGCATATCCTTCCCTCCTTAATCTAAATGGTTTAATTACCCTAACAATGCATGCTGGTATGTAACTTATAATTATGTAACCTTCAAGATTAGTTGATTTAGATAACTAAACTATATGTATGTATGTATTTGATTTATCAAAGGACAATTTTTTTTGCTATAAAATATGCAAAATACTGGGCTCAGCTCGAACTGTCTTTCCTCCCTCAATAAGGTGCTAGAAAAGGTAAGTCTTTTTGCAGTTATTAGAAAAAAGTTCTTTTTGGCCAAAATAAATAAAACATTACTCAATTAAAGACATAATGTTTAATTCTCTTCACATGGTGATATCAATAGTTCTTGAATATCTGTCGCGAGCATGGCGCCATTAGATGGTGAATATTTTAAACGAAGAGAAGCTGTCATTAAATTCCAGGACACTCTGGCAGATATTCAGGAGCTGTTGAGGTCATCGTGCGAAAAAAAATATTTAACTCTAAGTTTCTACTTAAGAGGTATTATATTAATTTTAATCAAAATATTTTCATATAAAAATGCAAAAAATATTGACCTTTTCTGATTCACCCTACAGTCCCACCTTAAATACATAACGCACACTAACGATCTCTCCTCCATCTTTATGGCTCATGTTATACCCACAATTCCTTGATGAGAAGCAAACTCCCTCACCCCACCACCTTATCTTATTAGAGTCCTCGTGGCACACCGCGACGTCGCGTGTCTATTTAAAGTCGAGACGACGCGGGAGAAGTTATCACCTTACGTAGAAATGTTTGTGGCCTCCGGTGAAACAAGCTCTTCTCGGCTCATCTCGCACCTAACATTTTACACCCACACACATGCTCCAACCACATGTCTCTCTCGGGATTTAACTACACGGAGCGTCACTTGACAACAGTTAGATTGTACACGAGGAGGAGAATTTGCCTGAAAGGGATTTTACCCTCACACACTTCCTTGTTTAAAACATTCTTATTACTCTGGCATATTAAGCACGAGGAAAATATGCAACCTGGTTCAAAACGTTCTTATAGCGCTGGAAAATTGTACACGAAGAGAATGCACCTAGAACGGCACAATGGCGCCAATTTTAGATAATTTCAAACCCTTAAAATAAATTACTTGCCTGAAGTGATTGATAATGTCCTCTATGTTCTTAACAACTTTTTCTTTATTCTGCAACAACCTTTGAAGCATTCCTTTGTGAATCAAAATTTGATCGGGGTCAATATCATATTTATAGAATTGTAAAATTTCTTCTTTGTTTGCATTACTTCCAAGTAAAAACTGATCGACTTCCTTCAAGAATTTATAAGATGCTGCTTCAAATCCGGAAACCAAACTATTGACAATTTTATCTTTGAATAGACTCCTATACTTTTGCTCCGCTGAATCAAATAGCTCTTCTGAATTATCTTGAGAATCATCATAACTTTTGGAAATCTTTTTCCTCCTGGGCAGTGTGTATGAATTAATTTCTGCAAGTTTATTTTCGCTTGCTTCAAACTATATTTCTTGGAAACTTCCTCTACAAAATTGAATGGTTGCTTTCAGGGTCATAAGCAATGTATTAGACTCTTCAAGGTGAAGCGATTTATTTTGCAGAGCGAAATTTTCAGAGTCTCCCTGACCAAATACTTTGACAAAAACAGTAATAGTAAAGAGAAAATCAAAGGTCTTAGATCCAGATTAGGACGGACCACTATCTGAAATGAAGTAAAAATTCCATCAATGCAGTATTATTTGAAAGGACAGATTAAAGTTACTTATATATTACTGTCCATCTTGTAGGACGTAGAAGTTGGAGATGAGGTGTTTCATCGCATTTCATAGACTTAAAAATTGATAATCTCTTAGGGGAGTTTCGCAATCAGCCAATTATATCTTTAATCACATTAAGTGCATATCTACATTTAATAATTAATGATATTGTATCTTGTACCACCAAGTTTAATGAATGTGCTAAGAAATGCACATGTAATGCTCATTTTTTATTAGCTTCCAAATAAGTGTATGACTCGTTATATCAAGCATTTCAATTTGTACATCATGACAGCACCAAGTGGATGACCCTCTTTGAAGCTACACCTATAATTCAGCTGAGTCTTCTCATCGTACTCCAGGGAGATTATTGTAGTTAGTAAAGTGGTATTATTGTCAGTATGACCTTCATTAGCAAGACCTTTAGTAGATAGATACAGTAGCGATAAAAATAATTTTAACAAACAAGTACGATTTACCACCATCTGCCTATATTTATCATCAGATAGCTTTGTACAAACAATTACACCACCTTTTAAAGATTTATATTTCAGCAATGCTTCCTTATGACCGGTTGAAAGTTCAAACACTTTTAGTTTTTCGGTGCCGTTTTTCCATTTATAGAATCCAGCACAAAATTGGAAACTCTTCTCCTCAAATGATCTCTTATATCCAGAACAAAGGATAGTATTGTAACGGTGGGCTCGCGTTTTACCAGACGGTCTGCGGGCCGTTCACACGTTACCATGTGAACCGTGATTTATTGTGATAATATTGGGGTACGCTGTTGATTAAACAAGATTTAAAAAAACAAATGGAATCACTCATATACTGATAAGATACAATTTAATGAACTATGTCTAAACAAATTACTCGTGTAGTCCAAATAAGTAATCACTGGTGCCCGTGCACGACACACTGTGCTGATGTTACGCAAACGCTAGATTCACTGATCCTCTCCCGGGAACACCGTCCCACACGCTGGACACGCTGGTCCACTCCCGGACTCCCTGACTGGGAACCAGGAACTGAGAGACCTCTGGCTAACACCGACCAAGTAAATGTAGGGTATCCATCAAAGTCTAGAAATCTTCATTTCCAGAATACACTATCTGGTTTAAGGAAAGTGAATCCAAACCATTCTGTGCGTGCAACTTCTCTTCCTCGAAAGCTTCTTCCTGCCTCACTATAAGTCTCTCGACAGTCAGGTTCGCCCAGCTATATGTTAGACAAGGATGGCGTGAGAGGCAGGGCAATAAAAGGTACAGATGTAGTGGTCCGCACAGTCTTGTTACAATATCTTTCATTTGGTCATACAAAATCCATGGAAACGTTTTATTCCAGTCTGGGTTGAAACACATCTTTGGTTTCTTTGCTGCATTTCCTGATTTCTCCTCCATCTACGGAATAGAAGATGATGATGTNGGATACACATCTGATAATGTCCGGTAACCCTCCACCTCCTTGATCTTACTTATAATCACAAATGTGTCCATTGTTTTAGAAATCCAAGAGAAATAACAAAATAATTATAAATAAATGTACTAATAATCTATTTATGCTATTAATCGTGACACAACAACGACTGAACGTAAAACTGACTGACTCGGACACTGCACAACATAGACAATAGAAGGTGGAATAAATCGGAAACTCTCATAGTGGGGATTTGAACAGTGACGTCAGCGTTCGGGGTGGTTATTTAACTAACACTATCGAGTATCGACTACTGAGTGGATACCGCGATAGTTCTCGAGAGCATCTTTCGATTTCAGGCACTTCGAGATTGTGCAGCTCACGAGCGTATACTACATCTATCTATGTGCGAACCAGCTAACTTCCAAGTGTTAGGGTTTCTCATAAAGAAGATTTCATAAACTTTTCAGAATGAAAGTTATTATTAAAAACCAAGCAACACTTGTATCTTGTAACATATTTGTCAAAAATTGTTGTATACTTGAATTAAATACGGGAGTGAAGAATTATTTTTTGGAGGGGGGGAGCGGTTAATGATACTATGTCCTTCCCAGGCAAAAATCCCCTCCCCTCCTCAAAGTCTGTGCCAATTTACCTTACATACTGCCTTCCTCAAAACATTATTACTATAATTCGGGTCGCAGGAATTTTATACGTACGTGGGAGAGCAGTTTTTAACTTAAATCAGGACCGTAGCTGGGAATTTATCAAGGGATAAGTTAGGGAGCAATACGATGGCAAGGGTTGCAAGTCTCCCAACAGGAGATTGAAAGGAATTTTTATGAATTTAATCTCTCTCTCGAAGTAATTTAAGGATTTTTTGTAAACATGATTGGGGGTGTATTTTATTAGCTGCGTCTTAGTACCCGTTTGGGTTTTAAGTATAAATTAATTACGTCAATGAAATTAAGATAAGGAAGATAGCATTTTAAAGTATATGTACTTGAATTTTGGTGGAGAAAGAGTGGTAAATTTTTTATGTATTAAAAAACTCCGTACATTTGACCTTGATTTGAGCTCGAATATTCTTTTTGCTGGCGATCTATTTTAGCGCGAAAATCATGCGTTAAGCCATTTGACCACTGGTGCGGATTATTATCCTTCAAACACCCCTCGCCCAGGTAAGCTCGTCCGGGACTGACCGCAAGTAAGGCAATATTTTATTCAAATTTGTATTAATTAAGTGAAGTATACCTATAAGGTTCAAATATAAAATATAATGTTACTCTTATGAGTGAGCAGATGGATTCCATAACTCTTGTATAGCTTTGTTGGTTAGTGATGGCAAGGTCAGAGTTCGAATTCTGGTTTGGCGTACTTAATTTTTTCCAAGATTATATCCCATTCTTTCTCTATGAAAATACAGGTACACTTCTTCAACATTTTACCCTTCTCGGTCCCACCACATTAGTGTAAGCACGTGAATAGCCCGGAACAGTAGAAAGACTTGGAGAAAGAGCAAGAAATCTTTGTTTGAATCTGATACCTGTGTACAGGACGTGGACCCGAGCGAGGCTTGTTGCTTGTATTGTGTATATTGCTTAGCATAAAAAGGAACCTGTTTCAATGCCCGCATTGTCTAAGGTGATATTATTGCAATATACTTGACTGCTAAAGAAGGGGAGATTGGGGTTCGATCACAGTCGGGTGCACTGTGGGTAATTTTCCAAATTGTTTTCCACTCTCCCTCCACGCAAATTCATGTGCACTTCCTCTAAATTAAACCTTAATACTCTCTAACAAATTAATGTAACTAGCAGGTCTGCATAGGCGTAGCTCTAACGGGTATTAAGACACGGTGTTAAAAGAACCCAACATAGATAGGTAATTGCTTCAGTGTCGTAGCTGTCTAGATTTTAAACAGTTTAACACTTTTAGTAAAATTAGTCTTCAAAATATCAAGCTAAACATTTCTTTATACTCACTAATTTTTTTAAGCACCGCATCTTACCACCCAATATCTGTATTAAGACTTTCGTATATTAGCCGAATAATTTATAAATTTTAGAGATTTTTTTAAATTTGCAATAAATAACTCATATTTATAATCTTTTTGATAATTGTTCAGTCCTATACTTGGCTCTCTCACTCTAAAATACTGAGACAGGATTCCATAGGTACTAATTAACGGTCTTACTACCCGTCAAGGCCATACGCAACTAATTATACTAATGATACTAATGGTTTATAGATGAGGAAGGTTAAATTTAGAGTATGAGAACCAGCATTTATTTAGAGTGTGAACCCATGTATGATAAAACACCCTCATTACACCCCACTGGGTTTCAAACCCCGCCATCTCTGTCACCAAAAATTCTGACTAGTTGAGCCTGGAATTTAGTCTGTGGGGGCAATGAAGTGTGTCACAATTAACTAACTTTATATTATGTTATCCAAGAGAGCTTACACACAAAAAAAAAAAAGAAGTGTCGATGGATTAAATAGCCAAGCTATTATATTTGTTAATTACGGTTATATCCGCATCTAATTATCACATTCTTTAAATTAAAAAATGACACCTGGACACAGGAATCGAGTTCGCAACCTATGGATTGGTATTTAACAACTAAAATAACTTGTGTATTTAATCCTTGATATGCGCATTCGTACAGTTGTAATTGTGTTATTGGCAGCATAAAGCCCTCCCGAGTTGAAGGTGGCTGAATTATTTGATAGCTCGCGACCATATTAATTAGTATTATTAATTATAGATAGCCCATATGTAGCTGACGATTTACGCACGTCCATCACAGACTCTGCCTTAAAACATGAGTGAAGAATGACCCTGGACACAGGAAGACTAAGTGATAGCTCAGTGGGAAGAGTATTGGAATTCTAAGCTAAGGGTTTTGGGTTCGATTTCCGTGTTCAGTTGTCATTTTTAAACTTAAAGAATCAAATATAAAGTTTTAAAAAACTGAACCTAAACTACCTACGTTTATCCAATAATTTATATTATGGTTTTAAATCATCCACTTTAAGACAAAGTTCCATTGTTTTATGATAGGGTGTAATTTATAATATCGTCACAGAGCAAGATTAAAGAAATATACATATTGAAAGAAATAATTCTTAGTATTTAAAAATAATATCTAATTAAATTATTTCATATTACTTTAAGAAACTCTATCTAAACAGAGAGACACAAACATAGACAAATGGTATTGGAAGAAACTCAGAGAGTCAGCTTCACCATCCATAAAAATCTCGAATTTCATTTAATTGAAAATCACAATACTGACTAGCTCCTAAAAATCTTAAGAAAGTAAAAATGTATGTTACATTTTTAGATTTAAAGGGAAAGAAGATATAGTTATAGCCTAAAATTCTTTTCAATCTAATAATGCTTTTGAAACATTACAAATATATTACTACACATTTCGAAAAAAGTTGTTAAATAGTAATAAAACTATGTTTCAATAAATAAATTGAAGGTTTAATTATATATAAATTGTATTAGCTTGAATAAATATAAGACACACTCTAAATCCTGGAGACTGTAGTTCAATCACGAATGGATAGGCTCAGGATTTTTTGTCAATATTAAATCTCTTAGCCAAGGCACGGATAAAATATATTTCCTCTAGCACTTTACGATCATTTTTTCTTCATTCTGTAAGTAAAGAATCTCAAGATCACACCATTCTTGCCAAATCGAACGTTGCTAAATGACTTTGACTCCTCAATGTCAAGATTCCTTTTTATTCGTGTAGGATGAAATAGCAGCTATGCGAGCTAGAATGCCATCCCCCCATCCCCCCTAACCATCCCAGTAAAATAAATGTACATCCCATGATAGAAAACAAATCACATTCTCTAAAGTATAAAGTGTGTTTGAAAGTTTTTCTAACGTAAAGGAAAAACAGTCAAAGAATCTTTGCATGCTCGCACGGTTGTAGTTAGCTAAACTATGTTCTGTGTTTATCTTTGGCATCGTGTTCAAAGGAATGGGATTCAATTCTCTTTTCATTTTAATAAAACTTGCTTTCATATCTTAGATAAATATACATATATTTTATAATTTACCTTTCTTCCCTTGTGAAATTTCTATTTGTAGTTAAGATTTATTCCGAGATACAAGAAGTAATAAAAGTAAAGTATATCATAACATCAGATGAAGGACATCGCTGACATGCTTTGAAAAACCATCCGTGTAAAATATTACATATACACAATAACGTAAGTAAGCTCTCTAGTAATTAAACTTATTATTATTACTAATCTGAATAAGTCCAACCTTTCTAGTAAAAGCACATTCAAAGATGCAGTAATAATGAAGGATATTTTTAGGGAGTCCACTCACATTAGTGTGAATATCTCATTGGTGGTCGCACATTACAGGATGTCACTATTGCAATAGATTGGATCGTCTTGGGGGGGGGGGTGGTCAGAGTTCAAATCCTGGACAGATCTACTGATGAGGTTTTTCCTTATTTGGTTGGACACTTTCCCTCCACGCAAATGCGGGTACCTTTACTCTAGATTCTTCCTTCCTCATCTTCTCCCGATTACTAAATTAGTTATTACTTTCCGGAGGCAAGCTTTGCATAACTTGTGGAGCAATTTAACTTTTTCTTGACCCCTCGGAGATCATAAAGAAACCGAAATCTAGTTTTTGATAAATGTCAACGTTTCCTGACCCCTGTATCCGAAAAGTTGGGTTTCTCAATGCTTTCTCTTTGTATATTTTAATCTCGGCCTAGAGCCGAAATTATTTCAACAATTAGGCTTAAACTTGGTATATGGGGTTTTCATAAGGTCCCCTGGGGAGATTTTGGAACTAGGTAGACAACCGTATAATTAAGGGAAGTTTTCTTAAAGGTGAAAGAGAAAACATCGCTTTTCTATAAATCGGTTCTAACGACTTCGATCTAAATTTATATCTAGGCACTGTTTACTTAGCATTAGAAACAAAATAGTTCATCTCAATGAGCCGTAAAAATTACTTAGAGGTTATTTTACAAAAGCTGATTTCTCAAGGGTAATAATTTTAAATACAAAATAAATGACCATCGACAAGTTGTTGGACAAGTAAAAATAAAAATAAATATTTGAAATATAATTCTATTAAAACAATAGTTTCTGAACTATAACCAAATATATTATTTAAATCATATATATTATTAGCAAAATATATAATATTTTAACCAGAGCTCTGGGAAGTTGAAGGTTGATTGTTATACTCCTTAGAGGACAGAGGTGCTTCTCTTTTCTCAATGTTTCTGTAACAGTGTATATTATTATATTTATGTTCTCTGGTTAAAAGTGATGCCCTTGTTTTGACTATGTTTTTGCAAGAGAGTATATTGTTTAGTTTCACATATCTTACGAGTTTTAAGTAAATATCATCTGCATCGGTGGCCGCATAGTCTCAGGCAGACATTTTCTCCAAGACACTTTTTTTGTTAATTTTTACTCCATGTTTTGTAATCTTAAGTCAAAATCGGTAATACTTACTCTTATATATTTTATTGCAGAAAAAAGTCTCACAATCCCCCCCCCCTTTTTTACATGATGGGAGTGGGTAACGGTAACAGCACATTTAGTTTATTAACGATCAATATTTCAATAAGGAGTATACAAATATTCGTTGTAATACCCTAAGCAGTTTTCATAATATTTCACACAACAGTCGTTTTTAGCTCTATTTTTAGGGGTGTNGTTTTCATAATATTTCACACAACAGTCGTTTTTAGCTCTATCTTTAGGGGTGTATACCGCCCTTATTATTCAAGATGGACCCTAGGTTGCTGATGTGAATTATTCTATTTTCACCCAAGGAATAGCCTTCCAAAGTTTGATGCAATGTTTTAGATACACGTTGTACATGCCATACTATTAAAAAACAACTTCTAATATATTACCTCACAGAACAAACTAAACTGCAAGCATTTGCAATTTAGTCGGACAATAGTGGTCACGAGTTCAGTCATGACTTCCCACATCGCCGTCAACTAATCTTCAAACAGTTCTCAACAAATGCGCACTTACAGTTTTGCCACTTTTTAACCCTAAAATTGCCATGTGCTATCTCACCAGCAATAAATGAAATAATGATTGTTAAAAATCAAATGCTTTGCCACATAAAATGTGTTCAGTATAAGATACAATAAATTCGGTATAATATCTTGAATAGTAATGTATTTATTTACTGACTAACTTAAGTGATGGTGTCTTTTATTATTGTTTTTATTTTAATTTAGCTTAGATCGATAACAAAATATTTGGCAATGTATGGATTTAATTAAGACTATATGAAACTATTTTAAAAAATGTTTATTTTGTAAAACATAATTTTCAGAGGCAATTTTTTTTATTCTTGAAATTTGATAGCTTAAAACTGGTTACTTGATCAAATCTAGCTTTTTTTTTTGTCATTTGATCTACACATATTATACTAAATAGTTTTGACAAAATCTTACTAAAATTATGACATTAAAAGTGGTGAAGTAATACATAAATTTTACAAAAAATTATACAAAAATTATACAAAAATTAAAACAAAACTTGCAACACACATGAATAAATCAAACATTAATTAATAATTTGAAATTAAAATATGTAATGAAAAAGCATTCTATTAAACATGAATATTTATTTACTTCAGATTAAATACTTAACTTCAGAAACAATATCTACCCTCTCCAACAAAAGTCTTTCCAACTTAATACCAGGAATATTAATTTTAAAACCACAAGAATAAAAATAAATATTTATTATAAGCTTACATTATATTGTCATTTTGATGACCGTGTGGGAACAAATCTTTATTTGAGTATTCATGAATTACAAAACATTGATAATATTCAATATAAAATATGCCAAAAAATATCTCAAAACATGAAAATATGAGATAAAAATAAAAAAATTCTATAAAATATAAATCTTTACGACCAGAGAATCATGAACAAAATTTCTGTGCAAATGAGCATGGTCTGTGATGTAGTAAATAAAGATGGTGTTTCATCAGAATTCGGGCCTTGTTCATTATTCACAGATATGGATGATTTATATTATTTTATTGCAGATATATTTATTATTAGTTTTTTATTTTCTATGTATTTATGTTCTTTAATTATTAGCTTTGCTCAAAAACTCTGACGTTGATGAAAAACTTTCTTTACTTCTGTGTAATTCAATGTCATTTTAGTAATACCTAAATTTTAGAATCAGAAAACAAGTACAGAGATATAGATGTATGTTCATTCATTTTGATTTTGTTTGATTGTGAATGGAACAGTTTATCTCACATCAATGGATTATTTTTACAAAGGCGTTAACGTTTGGAAAGGTGTACATTAATTTTGTAATTGAAGTTAAAGTGTTTATAGAAGCATCAAAGCAAATTCCCCCATCATTCATATAAAGAGAAGACCAATCGATGTGTTGCTCTTGAAGCTATGTTTAAATTCATATCTCAAGGAAAGTTGGCAGAACGGATAGTGTGGGGGGCACTGAATTGGAAGATGAAGATTGTCTGGATCTCTTACACTGGGAATAGTTTTTAAATAATGTGGTTTACTGCAACTTCTTCCTCCACAAGAAAATAATGACGCCTTCTATTGGGAATTCTTAGTTCCTCAGTTGGTTTTCTTGGATTAGGTAGTAAGTAGCTGGATGTGCTAATATGCCTGCCAAATTTATGATTCTAACTATCCCATAAGTGTGTCAGAAAATTAAAAAATATGTGGAAAATGTGCAAAATTTACCTAAAATAAAAAATCTAGCTCTATCTCGCAAAATCCCTAGCTGTTGGTGCCATCCGTTTTTTGATAGGTCTTACCGTTTAGCCACAAGAGACCTCCAAAGAAAAGTCCGCACCGACTTTAAAGTTGTTCCGCCATTTTGAATTATCTTTGGGGATTTTTCCTGTGGGTGATCCAAAATATAAGGTTATCTGTCACATGAAAAGTATTAATATTATGGCGAACATATATCTGAGTGAGAAATAATCACAAATCTACTTTTGTTAACGTACTGCTCCAGTTTGTGTCATCCTCTAAGCAAACTAATTGGTGGAATACGTATGTTAAGTCGTTCACCTTTGACGACATGGCGCGACATTTTCAAATAATAACACACTGTGCTATTAGGGTATACGGTATATACCCATATGAGAGAATCACCCTTCGTTACTTCGGGGGGCTCCTCAACAGAAACCCCTTGCTTTCAGCACTGGAAATTCTTAATTTTCCAAGCATTACATGAATCAACCTCATTGTAACTAAGCGTCATCATTAAAGGATCTTCAGCGCACAGGTTGACAAAGTTTGTAAATGGTGTGTTGCATGGATTGTTAGTGACGTCAGTGATATTACTTGTTGTGAAATATTCACATTGTCCGTTTTCGTTATGAACAGCTTAATGAATAATACCTTGAGTAACTGAAATTGTTCCCCCTCACTGGTCATGCTAATTCTAAACGTCCCTATGCCACTGTCCTTATAGATTTACTTACATATATACTTAATGGATTTGATTAAACTCCACAACTCCACATTAAGGTGGGATGAAAGAGGACATGAGAAAAGGTAAGTGTTTTTGCAGTTTTTATGGTAAACTTTTTTTTTTGCTAGAATAAATAAAAATATTGCTCCAGTACGAATATAGAGTTTAATTTTCTTTACATGTTGATATCAAAAGTTGTTGAATATCTGTATTGAGCATAGAAGCATTAGATGAGAAACCTTTTAAATGAATAGAAAAAGTTGTCACTAAACTACAGGACACTCTTGACAGATATTCAACAACTGTTAACACCATGTGAAGGAAATTAATCTAAACGTTGCTACTGAAGCAATATTCTATTTATTTAGACAAAACATTTGCAAGAAAACTTGACATTTTCTAGCGTCCTCTACATCCACACCTTAATACTTTCAAGTGCAAACGTAGTTCGGGATTCTTCATGCAATATCGGATTTATTCTTTCGGGCACAGAATTATTTGTTACTTTGTCTTTGGACCACTGAGAAGAGGTAGATTTGAAACCTCTTGGCAAGAATCCTAAACCTATTGTCCTATTGGGTTTTTAGTGAAGAAGACTCTATGATATTTAGGGAACTTTCTATATAGGTTGCGTTTTTTATGCCAATTCAAAATTTTAAGTTGTTTTTTATTAGAAAGAAATCGTATAAAAGTAAAAAAAATCCCACAAGAATGTAGACGTAAAATTAAAGGATTATAGAATTTTCAAAACCTGCAAGAAAGGTAATCATGTCCTAAACTTTTAAACCACTGAAAGTGCCAGATTTTATTATGAACCTACACTTAAACAACTGTTGTCCAAACAATCTTTGTTACCCTATTTTTAACTCATATTTCGTGCTTACATTTCCACTATGTGAGAAAATTACGCTTAGCATTTTCATTGGATTAAAATGAGCCAAAAAGTAGCTATTTGCTAAATATTGTTGAGTTTAAAAAAAAGTTGCAATAATATCCACCATGTTGTTTCACACACCGGCCTCCATTGTTCAAAGGTGATGGATAGAATGCTTTGAACTGGTGCAATGTTTTATTATTGATATTAAAAGGAATTCACAGATACTTATTTGGTAATCTTTATACTTTTTCATAAATATAAGCACTTTTTGATTTTATTCTCTAAAATTTGAACTTTTAATATTACTGATGTCCAAATTTTGTTCACATTTTATAATTGTAGCGCCGTGATTCACTGTGAGAATTATGATTTTGTAATTTAAATTAATTTGTTTTAATTAATTTTTAATTTTAAGTATTCATTTTATTTGCTGGTAGGGCATTGTTTCATTAACGAGTGTAATTTGATAAATATATTCAGGACTAGACACATGTATTACCAAAATGGGTGCCCGGCAGTAGGACTAATGTCAGTTGTTCTAAATTCATTAGGCCTAAAAGACAATTGTCCTAAATTCATTTGGCCTAAATTCAGTTTACCTCAATTATTTTGGCCTAAAAGTTAGTTGGTCTAATATCAATAGGCCTCAAGTGATTTGGCCTAAATGTCAGTTGGCCTAACATTTATTGGCCTTATGTCAATTGGCCTTATGTCAGTTGGCCTAAAAATCAGTTAGACTAAAATTCAGTTGACCTAAAGAATGTTGGCCTAATGTCAATTGACCTATTGCCAATTGGCCTAAACTCATTTGGCTCAGAGATCAGTTGGCCTGAAAGTCAGTTGGCTGAAAATTCACTTGGCATACACTTTAGGCCAAATGACTTTAGGCCCACAGACGGATACTTACCAAAGTACCATGATATCTACATATTTGTTTATGTTCAAAGTCGGCAGGTCATAAAAATCAAGTCAGCTGTCATTATCTTTGAAATTATATGTTATTTTGGTAACCCTAGCTCCCAATGTTTCACTTGACTCCAAAATGAAACCTTGTGTTTTAGCTACTTCAGCCAATTACTTCAGTCAAAGTCGTATATATTTAAACCTTACCTGAAAGTCCTGAGACTAATAATCAGTCATTAGGGGCATGCTATTCCTTCTCTGTGACTGTTTTCTAGGCTTAGTGATAAATACATCCCACCGACAACCACTAGAGGCATATTCCTCCTCCTCCCCTGTTGCCTCAGGTTATCGGTTATAATAATTATTAATGGCCATAAATGGTTATAGAATGTAGGCCTAAAACTCATCTCGCTCACCCACAATACATTTAATACGAAATTAAGTTAAAGCTAATTGTAAAAATAAACAAAATGGTTCACTTTGTGACTGTTCATTTTCCACTATTTTGTGTATCTAAGTCAATTGACGCTACCATGCGCGCTATCAAGTATTTGTACTGTGTGTTCGTAAATATTTATCCTCTATAATGGGCGTGTATGTTCAACACTTGTCAATGTTACCAACATGTCATGCCCATATTCCCTAAAGTTGAACAAAATCATTTAAATGTTAATGTAAGAGATGCCTATAGACTTAAAATATATTTTAGCGATATAAGATCAATGGATCTATAAAGAAAATAAGCAGTGCCGGATTAAACCCTGTGGAGGCCCCTATGCAGTCGAAATATTGCCCCCCCACCTCCCCCTAGCAAATTATCTTCTAAAAAGTTTTTAATTTTACCAACTAACAATTTCAATAAACCAATTTTACTACACAAAACAAACATTAACAATTATAAATGTTAGGCCCATTAAACAATTAAACATCACCACATCACATCAATAATTAAACACTATCCCCGCGGACCACTACTACGAACTAGTAGTGCTCCCACAAGTTGAGCACCAAAATTAGGTACACTAAAGAGAAACAATAGGGTCTGGTATCAGTCACAGACCTAATTAGGTCATTGATCAAAACGATAGATCACCTGATTTCCACCATTAACTGATCCTAAACATGGCCATACAGTTTAGGCAGTCAAGACTTTTTTCTAGTATAAAACACTATGTATTATGAACATAGAAAAAGAAGTAAGAAACATTGCCATATCAAATCATGTCCTAAGGACCTAGATAATTAAAGCATTAAGTTCATCATTCAAAACTATGCGTTATGGACATAGAAAGGCAAGTCAGAAACTCTGACACAAAATAATATGTAATATGGACATTGAAAGGGACAATAAGACTAACATTGAAACATATGCCTTATGGGCATAGAAAAAGAGTCAGAAATTCTTACAAGTAATACTATGACATTTGGACATAGAAAAGGGTAAAAACCCTAACAATCAAAACTATACCTTATGAGCTTAGATAAAACAAGTCAGAAACTCTGATACAAGAACTATGTCTTATGAACAAGATATAAGAATACTAAGATGCTACGTTGTTTCCTAATACAAATACCCATAGTGACTTCCGCATCTACTTCTGTGACGTGAAGGTGAGACCGACGCCTCACACATCGTGATCACCAGTTGCTAAGTCCTCAGATGTAGGATGACGTCCAAGAAGTTCCTCCGTCGAATTGATACAATAAAATACAAAATGTGAAGCGAGGATAGGCGGTTAAATACTAACAGAACTGACGTATTCGAGGAGGGTCTTCACTCGGACAAATGTGGGAGAGGAAATTTGCAGAATTGCGCCGAATGACAACTAGCGCTAGAAGACTGCGTGGCGAACAGATAGAAATAGCTCTGCCATTTAATCGAAGTTGGGCCTCCGGGTGAGATGTCGCTCTGTTGTTCCACCAGCAACAGTCAGATGGGGCATTTTCCTGAAGTCTGGGCGTTTCCCAGCAACATGAATTCACAGTGAGCTAATATCTTCCACACGTTATTAGAATTTATTATCTCTTGTATTCATCGTGTTAATCATATGTATGGTATTTTGAGTGTGGGTGTTAGAACAGGACGTTTAACACGTTACAATACTATCTCTACCACACCCGTTTCGGTAGTCAATTGGTGTAAGGAATCACTCTCACAATAACCCAGACTAACACATTCGGGGAGAACAGGGTTAGTATCCCGGTTGGGTGTACTGAGCAAAGGCTACTACTAAATGTTTATACCACTCTCCCTCCACACAAATGTAGGAATACACCCTCTATCCTTCCTAATCCCGAACATGTTTCCGTAATTATTATATATGCATACAGCCCGAACGGGTAGTAATACTTGGTAATGCTCCCTCTCATCAAGTACTTTCTTTAATTACATTTGTATCCCTTTGGTTTGATAAGGCAAACTTTGAGAGCAAGGAGTTGAAGCGGGTACCACCTGCTATTTTCTGGAAACTATTGCATTAGCAACGGGAAGGGATTGGTGCCCGACAGAAGGTTATTTTTTTGGCTGAAGCCGAAGCCAAACTTCGTTTTATTTTTCACCTTAGGCCGGAGCCGAAATGGAAGAAATCGCATAATATTGTGAAAAATCCTTATTTTTAAATTAGATGCATTTTCTGTTGCATTTTAAATTTAAGATTGTGTTTATTTAAATAACAGGTCACATTTTTTTATTGTTGATAAAATAAATTAGAATACATTTCCGAAATTGTGGTACAAAATAATATAAAGACAAAATGAATGTATGTCAAGAATATATATCCCTCCTTCCTATTAATATTTGGATTTGAAAAAATGACTAAATTAATTTTTATTGCCATCCAGTCCCGTAAAAAATAATTAATCAGTTATATTTTATGTATATAGTAATTAATTAGATTAGCTATGGTTTGAGGGGAAAATGCTTAATAAATCTGATAGTAACACTATAGACTATAATAAATATGGGCCATGTATTGCCACGACTGACTACTGATTAGTCTACCGACCGGGCGCCTAAATCCAACATACAGTGTGACTTGTCAGTTGTCATTTGTCACGTGACCGCACCCACGAGCGTACATTAGGTAAGCTAAGTTAAATGAACCTTCGGTTTCGGCGAAACTTTCGGTCTAATTTTGGCTGAAGCCGATTATTTTGCTGAAGGTGCAATTTATGGACGAAGGTGGCCGAAGCCAAATGTTCGGTTGGACACTAGAAGTGATACTTAAAAAAGTGCATCACCTGCCAATCAGCTCTGTGATACAGTAAGATAGAAATAGTAAATTCACATGAACACTATCGCACGTGGATCATTTCTGATTAAACATTGGTGGAGATAAAGTGTTAATAGAAGTTCCTAATACTGAACAGTTTTGAGATATTAAATTATATTGGAATAGAAACTGCATTGAAAAAGCCGTTTATGGCCATTTTAGAATGGCTTCACAGATAAGAACTGTGCACAAAACTTTCATTCTGTCATACTAGGGACATACTGTAGTTATTAACAAGAAATTTTATCGCTTCATCCCCTATCGTCACCGCGGAAAATATCTATTAATCATTCAAATACGAATATACCACACACATTTCTAGCATATCGTAGGTTTTTTTTTCTTCCTTTTACTCTCATACCTCGCGCGCACATACCACGTTCTTTATATTTATAAGGAATGCCAGGCCTCCACCGTGGTTCGGATTCCACGTTAAACTGTAGGTCTTCCATTTCATCTCACAATCACCCTACCATTGCACATTAGCGTAAGTGCGTATAACCCGAACGGGTAGTAAGACGCGGTGCTAATAATATATATAATATAAATTTATATTTATAAACCCATAATTTCTATCATTTTATAAAACATTCTATAGTTGAGAGTAAGGAGCAATATTTATTATAAGATATAAGACTTTGAAATTTTTGTAAAATATATTTGTTCTAGTTACAGTATTGATACAAGTGATTGAAATTAAAATTAAAATTGAATTGAAACTAAAAATTAAAAATTAGATGTGATAAGTTGAAAAACTAGAATATTAGAGCAAATTAATAAGTCTTGAATAAATTGTAAGTAAATATTTTTAGAAAACAGAACAAAAATTTAAATATACAGTTATACAAAGTGAGATGAATAATTGAGTTTGATAAATATATTATGAAGATTGAGAACTAGAAGTAAAATTGTTAAATTATTGATGAATAATTTAATGTGATTACAATGATTGATTTCAATTAATTACGTGAACAAATTAGAATTGACAATGACAATAACAATTAATAAATAATAAAAAAAGGTTATTTTACTTATTAACATAAGTGAGGCTTGTATAAATTAATAAAATGTGCCATAAAACTGTTATAAACTTATTAAAAGATTTATAAGCTATAAGTGTAATTAAGGTTAGTCTACTGTATGTTCTAAAAGTCATTTGGATATGATTTCTTAATAATTAAAAAGTGACCAAATAATAAATAGAAGTTAAAAAATGACTAGCCAAATTATATATTGTTAAATCCACAAGTGACGATTGTATAAATTTTTGAAAAGGTCATAAAAATGATTAGCACATTAAAAAGATTTACTAATTTTAGGTATGAATCAGGATATGTGACAAAGTGCCTTAATAGAATGCAGTGATCTATAGTATAATCTATCGAAATTTAAAATGAATTATAAGTTTGTAAATTAATTAAAGAAATTTCAAAGTCTTTAACTTGGAGAAATAGTTCTTCGCTCCTTTGTGTAGTAGACGCTGACTTGGAAGTTCTGAATCATATAAATCGCTGATACTTTTGAGTTTAAATCTGTGGGAGTGCCGCTGACTCAAAAGTAACGGTGAAAAAAATTAGTCAGTGATTTATAGCCTCAACTCTAGCGGTCAGTTTTCATGTAAAGATTGAGTGAAAAAGAAAAGTGTTTTTGTTTATAATCCAAACAGTAACACCCAACCCTTCAGGTGAACACGGGGGTACGCGTACCGAAGGTCGATCGATACTTATGCATTAACTTTACACAACTATTCCTCTTTTAATTTTAATATTACTCTGTTTTCATTTATAATTCTACCACTCCAATCAAAATTCTGTGGGTTTTCTTTATTTTCTCTTTCTTCTTTTATATTTTTCTTACTTTTCTCTGTCTATCCATTTATATATTTTACTCTCTCTTTTTTTTTCTATCTCTCATATTCCTTTGAACGTGTATATTTATTTTTATTGATACGTTTATCTCATAGAAATGGAAAAGGAGGGGAATTGGGATTCAAGCTTCAAATGTCAAGCTCGCTATCACTGAATCTCTTTATCTGTGTTATTTCCCCTCCTTCTCCACCCCACTCTTTTTCCCCTAGGACTGCGTAATATATGAGCTATGACGGGAACATGATGTTTCCAATGGAGAGAATAATTATTTTTTTGCCATGGTTCAATTGAGTCATTAGCCTCCTACCCCTTTCTAGAATCCCAAAATACCCTGCCTTTTATAAAAAAAAAACAAGCTTTCCGTCAGTTTGCTTGTAATCTGGTTACGCCAATGGAGGTTGGTGTACCCCGGTAGAAAATGTGCGCTCGATTATAACTAATGAAATATTTCACTTAACCGCGACCGAGCTCGTGTTTGGTGAAGTTCTTCAACTCCCCGCTAGGCGAGCGTTCAGTCTACTTTGTTTTTACTCCTCAATAATAACATGCTAACCAACTGTAATCAACGCTAGTATAAACAACTTTAAGCAGCGCTAACACAAGCATCAATAAGCAACGCTAACATAAGCGTCAGTAAGTATCGCAAACTACAAAGACCTCACATAGAATGTATCGATAGGTAGTTTATTCCTCTATCGCAACGGTTGGCACGCGGGAAAATACTGTCATCTAGTCTTGTCTGGTTAGCTAAGTGACGGGAAAGTCAAGGTTAGAATCACGGTCATGTGTATTGAGTTATTTCCTCCCCACAATATAAATTTACACTCTCTCTACACTCAAATGCAGATACAATTCCTTTAGAGTATAGCTTCCTTTTTCTTATCAAATTAGTGTAAATATGCAAATAGCCAGGCTGTGTAGTATATGAAATAAATGATATGACTCAATCGTACAAACTATCTCATATTGTGTACTAGGATAGAATAAATCTTTTTAAAAATAGTTTTTCCACAAACTACTTTTAAGAAAGTTTTCTATCGAATAACACGCATTTAATCTATTTAATAACAATACACACCCATCATATATTAATTTTGAACAAATATTTCAAATATTTTTAACATATGTCAAATTTGCAAAAATCAGTTATTGTCAAATTATTTTCAATTTGTAAAAATAAAAACCAATTCTTGTTTATCATGAAAAATAATTCCCATGTATAAATTCGAGCTAAATTTTCAAAGACATTTTCGGAAAGTACTATACTTTCTAAAATTTGTTGTAAGTAAACATATTTAAAGTAATTTATTTTGGAAAAATAACCATACATTATTATTTATCTTTTAAAATAAACTCAAGATAACCCTTTTGAGCAAAATCATTGTAGTTATGTGAAAAAAAAATCAACATTTTAAAGAAATCATCAGTTAGATACTAATTTTTTTATGAAAAAACAACATTTAACAAATAGGCTAAGTATGTCGTAAATACGTCGCTAGATAAACACTTTGAATCAAATCTTTGAGCAATTATTAAAATATTTCAATTATTTTTTATAAACAACTCATTAGTATACGACCGTTTGAAGATTTAATCTTGAAAAACTAGTATATAGTTTTATTTGTCGTAACTATATTATTAAATAATTTACACTGTCATTTGGGAGGTCAATAATTCACTGGATTTAAATTTTAATAAAAATGTTTAGATAAATTTTCGAAAATTTGGAACTCAATAAAATTACTTATTAGTAAACTAACATTAATCTAAGGGTTAGGGCCAAAAAAAACACAATCCTGATGCATAGTTTTATATAATATTTAAATAATTATAGGTTTAATCAAAATCCATCAAACCGTTTTGTATATAGGTCAGGGAGATATAGACATACAGAGAAAAACATGGGGTAGGGCAGAGTTATAAAATCCACTTTTATGGTTTCGGGGTCACATAATACTTCAATTTTGTTCATAATCTTGAGGTCAAAACTTTCACGATTACAAAATGATCTAGTTAAATGATAAAGTTAAAATAATTATTTTGATTTAAAAATCTGTTGGGTCAAAAAATTATTAGTAAATAGTAAAATATAAGGTATTACATTTTAATATCTTCAACAACCTTTAAACATAAAATGGAAATAAACTATCTATTTTTGTAATGTCTATAAATCTTATTTTTCCTTGACAATAATAAAAACTCTAATAAATAATAACCATGGGATTTTTCTTCCACTATATTCCTCCATATCGATTAGTTGACTTAAATATAAATATATCGGGTGGGTAGTAAGACGAAGAAAACTATGCTAAGATAGATTGATAATTATGATTATTAGTACCGCGTCTTACTAACCGTTCGGGTTATACGCACTTACGCTAATGTGTAATGGTAGGGTGATTGTGAGATGAAATGGAGGACCTACAGTTTAACGTGGGATCCGAACCACGGTGGAGGCCTGACATTCCCCACATTCACAAGTAGATTGATAATGATTTGTATGAATTTGGTTTATAAAATTTTCATCATTTTGACAGACAAAATAAACACGTAAATATTTAATTGTACTGTTGGATAATTTGGAATTTTGGGAGAAATAAAAAAGAGGAAAGTTGTAATATTTGTAGTAAGTGAAAGTAATGTTTAGTTTCTTACATTTGTGGTGACCATGACAGGCTAGATTGATTAGGTTGCAGGACAAGAGGAATAAACTAGGGCAATTAAGTGGTGAACGTGCGGGCTTCACGAAGGTTGTAGATAAGATGGAGGACGAATCACCACAAGGTCAGATGGGTGATAGTATTACCTGAACTCAAGACAATTATTTTGTTACTAGAGAAGAAGGTTGAAAAATTGGTTGTTTTGGAAGAAGAACTGTTCGAATTAAAGGTAGATGCTGATTAAGATGAGAAAACTATGTGTGAGGAGATTCACAATAGAGATCAATACCAGATGCGTTTCAACAACAGCCAGATACTGTTTGAAAGAGTTGAGTTGATAAGAGAAACAGACCCATCAACGGGAAATTGTGACAGTGTTGAATGTCCGAAATATCGTCTCACGTAGCTGGAACCCCAAAAGTTCAATAGGGAGTTGAAGAAGTGGCTTTGTTTCTGGAGCAAGTTCTCCAAAATACACGAGAACCCTAACTTGGCTACAGAAGACAAGTTCCAATACTTGCTACAGGCAACTTGTGCAGATACTAAAGCTAGAGATTTGGTGGATTAAGAGTAGTTCAGTAAAAAGCGAAAAGAGAAAAAAAATTGATCCTCTCAAAATAAGCTCTAACGATTTTGATTAAAATTCGTATCTAGGCGTTGATTAAGATTATAAATAATATGGCTATTTTTCATTTTCCCATGAAAAAAAACTTTTAGGGTACTTTTCAGAAGTTGAAATTTCCATATCTCCGCAGCTATGCGAGATACTACCCGCCTCGATGGCGTAGTTGGCTAACGCTCTAGTCGTGTTGAGCTCGACCGCCGAGGACGGGGAGATCGAGGTTCGAATCTCGGTCGGGTGAACTGGGGGTGATTTTTCCTAAATGGTTTTGCACTCTCCCTCCACGCAAATGTGGGTTCACTTCCTCTAAATTAAACCTTCCCAAATCCTAATCCATTAGAGTAATTAGTACTTAAGCTATAACCCGAACGGGTAGTAAGACGCGGTGCTAAATATTATTAATATTATTTGAGATACTAAATAACTTATCATTTCAAAATTGTAGTACTATAAAAATAAAAAAGCTTTCATATGAAATATATTTTTATAAAACCAACAGTTTCTGAGATATTGGCTAATATATTATTACAATTTTGTGAACTTTAGTTGTAAAGAGATACCACTTAATAATTCTATAATGTCATAGAGTAATTAAATATTAGTAAGTCTCTCAAAGAGTTTGTTATTTTTCCTTCAACCTCTTAGGGGAAATGTTTGTACAACAATGATTTATCACCTTCATTTTAGACTCAATAGTTAATATTTACATTTTGTATTGGTCAAAATTTATAAATGAGGAATTGAATAGCAATGCGATGACCTGAAGATATGAAACACCTAGTAAAATATTAAAATTTTAACCGGAAGTCGAAATTTTAATACGAAGTATAGACCCTTGTGAACCCAAAATCAATCTTTTTTATTGGTACAAACATACAAATGGGGACATTAATTGTTTAAAAATAAAATCATAAAATTTAAAACCGGAACTCAAAAAATGTTTTACGTAAGTATAGTTCAATTTATGCTTGGGTTTGCTAGTGTATATTATTTTGTTTCACATATATTACGAATTTTGAGTAAATATCTCCATTTTTAAACAATAGAGCGAGAAAGTCCTTGCGGAGTTCCGTACAATTTTTTTTCTGTGACGTATATATCCAAAGATATTTAAAAAAAAGTATTCATGAACTAACAATTTTAGTGTCATAAAGTTATTCATATAACATTCAATATCTATTATGAGCTCATTTTAAAATACAAGCACTTTACCCATTATATTATTAAATTAGGTAATAGTTTCATTCTATATGCTTAAAAATGATTAACACTGATATTTGTTTTCCTATAGTTTGTTTCACAGTCCCTCTTAAGAAAACAACATTAATCTCCATTCATGGAGGTATCCCAGCAATCTTGATAAAGCTCTTACATCGTGGATATGTCTTGATGAAAGCGTTCCACTTGATCATAGCACCCAAATTTTCATAAAAATGAAATTGCGAATGTATAAATTAAATTTTAAAAAACATTCGGAATTACCATATTTTTGTATCATTGTAGTAAATTTTACATCGGAGATTCATGATTGTCTCCTTTTTAGTTTCCAAAAGATCCATGTACTACTACTTTTTACATAAAAGTCGAGATGTCAGCTAAGTATCCTTTAGCCTTTGTCTCAATACATCATCTTTCAGAATAATAGGAACCCAAACGCAAATTTTTACCTGTCCAATAACCTTAATTAGGTAATGTGAAACATCATTATAACATTTAATGCAAAGAGGAACAAAATAAAAATTAATTTATATAGTTTATTTAAATTTATCAAAAAGAACAATATATGTCAAAGCGTGGCGATTAGAGAAAGTTTGAGAAGGAACCACCTCGAAGTACTATAAACATAAATAAATATATAATTCATGGGCAACAAGCCTTCAAATAATTTTGTGTAAAATTATTTTTATAAAGAAAAATCCCAACCGGGGAATGTAAATAATTGGAACACTATTACAAGCGCAAAATAAATGAGTGTTCACACACCAAATATTGATAAGTTTTTTTAATACGTTAAACAATATTTTCCAAACAGGGAATTAAAGTCAAAAAGGGGGCAGGAAAACTCTCAACAGATATTAACACTATGGAGTAAAATCATACAGATTTAAATCAATTTGTGAAACTTCATATTCACAGAGAGATTTCCCACCTCCCATATTTGTTATAAATATTACAATGTTAAGATGGTATGGTTAAGTTTCTTTGACTCACTCTTAAGATTAACAAGAACATATAAAAAAAGTACTATAAGTATTTTAAATACAGAAAATAATAATTTAGTAATTAAAGTTAGTGGCACACTCATAAATTTTATTTTGGGAGGACGAATACTCAGGGCTGTGTCCTTGATTAAATTTCGTAGGAAGGGGGTGGGGGTGGCTCAGGTGTCACTGCTCCATATACACTTAAGGCAAAGACAATTTATGACTTTTAATTGACTCTAGATGCTATATCAATTCTTTTAATGTTAACTAAGGGCAGCGATTTCAATAATCCAAGTGACCTTAGCTTAGATATAATCTATTTAAGCTATTTTTCCAGTTCTTTTTCCAATTTGTAACTTTTAGAGATAATTTTAACGTGCGTAACGATAGGCTTACCATAATATTTTCCTTACAAACCGGGTCACTTTTAGTGTTTTATTCTAAGAGAAGAATTAGTAATGGTGAAACCCTATTTTTGTAGGGAAGAGGGGGCAGTTAGAAAAATAAATAATTTTGCCACCATCCCAAAAGGGGTCCAAGGATACTAAACAGGAAAATATTACAATAAATAGTGAAAATCCTAAAAAACTATTCGGAGAGATCTTTTCTTTGAAAATTTTAAAAAACTTAGATGATTTAAAAACTTTTCGGAATAATACTGGCCCAGAATTAAAAAAAAAATAGTTTCTACAAGAAGCTATTTAAAGCAGTATTTCTCCGAATTTTTAATGTTGATAAATTGATGCACAATAATCTATTATTATTGTCTTTACCTGAATATGTTTTAAAAACTACGTGACCCTGGAAGCCATTTAATATGGTCCTAGTACATTACATTTTTGAAAATCGGATGGCTCTAGAAATTATTTGGAGTGGTCCTTTGCTGGGTCATTAAAAAAATAATTAATTATTCTTGGGAAGGCGAGTGGGGAATTGCCTTGGTGGGTGCACCACTTATAAAAGCTAACGTTTACTTTTTAAGTCAAAGAAAGAATTAAAGTCAAAGTTCTGGAAATAAAGTTTAAATTAATATTTCAGAAATAAATAATTAAATATTCTAACAAAGTTTAGAGTTCAAGCTGTCTGGCTAAAAGAGCATATAAAAAAATAAGGTTACACCGAAAGTAAAATTTTGCTTTCATTTTGTAAAATCGTCAATTACCACTAAATAATATATAATATTTACTATAAATAAATATATATTTTAAATATAAATATGTATGTATTATACATATAAATATATACAAAAATCTTCCAGAGGGAGAAATTAGCACGAGTCCATCACATCTTCAGAGCATCAAATTATATTTGCACACCGTTTCTGACTGTAGCCAAGGGAGCGAGCCAATTACAGCACATGGGAGGATGTAAGTGTATTATTCCACCGCACGATGTGACAGCGCGCTAGTCCACTTTTTGTTTTGGGCTACCTTTCTCACTTTACGCCGGGGATCCCCACATACCTATTGGGAAGGATTGTTAATGTCCATAAACATTCGGTTCACGTATCCCATCATTAGCAATGATGACGTGGCAAGTTGAAAAGCCTAGAGGAGTTTCGGCTAGCTGGTCACTGAATGTTTAAATGCGCGGTATGGATAAGGAGAAATAGAGCGAGCTCTCCTCAAGGAACGGTTGGGAACTAGACGTATTATAGGCTGTAGCTGCTCTCATGATACTATGCGTTCATCGTGGACGAGACATCTGATATTTTTTCTGTCCAGGAACAAATGTATATCTGTTTCATAATTGTCATGGAGAAACCCAAAAAATAATATATATTTCTGGGGATTCTATGAGACAATGATTACCAAGTCTGAGACATTGTTTTGTATTATCTTGGATGCCCTTTGCAGATTCAATTTATCGTCCACTTACTGCAGAGGCCAATGTTTTGACGGCACTCGGAACATGGTGGGAGATTTTAGTGGGCTACGGATCACAATAAAGAGAAAAGAACCGAGATCTGTCTTCGAGCATTGTATGGATCCTTCTTTGAGTACTACTGTGCAGGATATGGTAAAGCAAGTTAACAGATGACGTAACGCATTTAACATAGTACAATACATAGTAAATTTTGTACAAAAATCTTCAAAAAAGGAAGGCATTTTCAAAAACCTTGGAAGTAATTTTGATGACGGATCACCTAAGAATCTACGTACATTTCACCCGATTAATTGGACAATTCTATATTAATCTATTTCAGCAGTCTTCTCTAATAACAATGAAATCACAAGTCTCATGGAGGAAACTAGTAGAATCATAAAACTCGGATAGTGGTATCAATTTCAATGGGTTTATCATCATAATGGAAATATCGGCCTCTTCTTCAATCTTTATTTGCTTTGCAAAGTTTTCGGGCACGTAGAATTGTTGATAGCATAATCAGTGCTCTCAAAGTGAAATCATTTCACTTTGAACAGGCCTTAAAAATTATTGCTATATTGTTTGATCTCCTGAGAAATTTTAGAACGCATTATGAATCTTTCTGGTACGACACAAACTTAAAATCATAAAATCTAGGTGTTGCGTAGATGAGGTTTCCAAGAAGATGGAGGATTCCTTACCAATTAGATGATGTAAGCAAACAACAAAGACGTTCTTCCATTCACCACCCTAAATGAATTCTACCTTAAGGATTTCAATTAAGTCACCTCTGCTATCGTAGAGTACATGAATACCAGACTGAAGTCCAATATTATTGACATCATGATAAACATTGAACACTTTCTCATTGGATTGAAAAATGAGTTCCAGGAGATTAGTTAATATTTGTAGATTACAGTGATGGAGAAATAGTGTTTTTATAAAGAGGTATGTTGATGGATATCTTGAAAACTAGGAAGGAAAGTGTTGGTTTCATGGCATCTTGAGTTCCTTTATAAAAACCTACAAATGAAGGACTTGCTTCCAGAGCTTGTGAAGGTCATCTGATTTCTACTGACAATATTTGTGTCGGATTCTACAGCAGAGATTTCATTTTCAAGCCTGAGAAGGCTGAAAACCTACCTGAGATCAACAATGGTCCAGAAACACCTGAAATATCTTGCTATTCTGAATGTGAAACGAGAGTAAACAATTTCCTTAATCATGGACTCTATAGCTAATGCATTCACTTCTATGGTATAGATCCGTAAGTCAAAAGTCGCTGTAAAATCTTAGCTGAATTGTATTGACTATACCGTCATATTTACCAAAGAGTAAAAATTAATACACAAATTTGACTTCTATGCGGACTATTTACTTACAAACTTTGTTTCCATTCTCAGAATTCTTCAAAATTTCGTCATCCTAGCTACTATTCATCAACCTCCATCAACGTTAATCACTGATTAAATTTGTAGTTTAAAGTTTTTTTCAGGAATTCTAAAACAAATAAAAATAAAGGTGCTTGAGAGCTCACATGTATAATTTAAAATATATCAGCTAGTATAACTTACCGAGATTTATTAATAATGCTAGGAGACGTTAGAAAATGTCATACTTAGAGGACCCGTGAAGTTAAGTGTAAGTGCACCCGCCCCCCCC
>CABFWO010003017.1:0-58434 GCA_902155825.1 Timema genevievae | reverse complement strand
CCCCCCCCCCCCCCAATATTTTTAAGTTAGCGCCTCTGTCATACAATATATACGTAATAATTTGATATTCCAATTTCCGCTTATCTAAATTAGGAGAAAACTGTTACCTTCATTTCAAGGGCTAGGGGTTCATAATGTCGGTAAAATCGAAACATTCCACGAAAACAGATTTTTCTAGCAAATTTCTAAATTTTCTGGTGTGTGCACAGTGGCTCGTCTAAAAACTCATTTTTACTAACATCACAATTGAAAACTGATTAGTATAAATTATTGTATATTGGTAAATAAAATATTTATCGTAGTATTTATATAACTTTCTACGAAATTTAAAATTATGTTTCCCTACCACAAAACTATTAATTGTGTAAATCGACATAGAAAGATGGGATATGGGTAGTTTTAAGCTTCTCATTGTGCTATGAATGGGGAGTAAAAAAAGTTTTACTTGGAACTAAACATAAAAATCTCTAAATCTATTAAAACATGAAAGCTTTAGTATACCTTTGACTAGAAGGTAGATTTAGGCCACGTACTACAGAAATTACCAGTAAAAAGTTGTGTATACATTTATTGTGGATAATCTGTAATGGTAGCTGTAAAATCCTCTTATTTATATATAAATGAACATATATATATATATACATTTAGTATGAATCGGTTCATCTGAATGACCTCAACCGTGGCCTAAGAGCACGTGTGAGCATTGATTGAAAACAATCTCGCTATTGTGAGGTTTTATGAATGCGATCACACACCACACTTTTCAAATAACTGCTCCCTAAATGGAATTGCTCTTTCTCGCCCTCCTCCCTTTCATTCTCAGCCATTCCGTGTCACAATCCAAACATGCTACACAGAAGCTTTCTTTTTATTCCCCTTCCCATCCTCCCCCCCATCCTCCCCCAAGCCGCATGTTCTCTCGCTGTAATTAAACGAAGGGCTTGACGGACTCGACGCTTTTATTTACAGTCCGCGGTGTATTGAGATGAAACGTCCCGCTTTATTCCTACGGGAGTGTCCGGGATTTTAAGAGAAACCTTTCATAATAGTTAATGTCATTCAAATACTTTTTTTTTACACCTGTTACTTTTGTAATGTGTGAAAACAATGGACCCTCATCGGTGGACACATAGAACTAGACGTCAAGCTGGCATCTAGTTGAATTTGTCAGTGACGGGGGCGTTAGAGTTTTGAATATATTCCTGGTGTAGTGAGTTTTGTTTTTCCTGATTGGTTCCCCTTAAGATCAGACACATTTCCTCGAAGATTTACCTTCCTCATCCTTACCCCCTAGGTGTTGTTAAAATCTTTTAATCCGGACGAGTATTAAGTAAAACACGTTGCAAAAAAAAATAGAAAGCAAAGGTGGTAGAGTGAAGAAGGAAGAGAGGAATCCGCCTCAGGGGGCCTTTATCTTTCCTTCTCTCTCCCACTTACTACTGAGTGATACAATATGGCTGATTTTTAACTGATAAATGATCGTTTCAAACCGATCAGCCATCAATGTACGGGCTGGAAGCCAGAATGTAGCACCAGACAGATAATTACGACTTAATCTTTGTCACTACTATTTTATATTTTTACTAACAAAAGACAAACCACAATAACTTGTGGTCGCACTATTATTAAGAGGGAGGGGATAAGTATTCACAAATATTATCTCCCCCGTATGCAAATATAGCTTAGTAAGAAACTGCACAGAAAACGCACCTTCTATTTCAATGTTTCCCAAACTTTGGACAAACACGAACCCTTTTTTGTGGCCATGGCCTGACTAACTTAATCCTTCCAGCAATTAATAAAAAAATAAATTGTATGGTGCACAGCACAGCACAGACTTTCTTTATCTTTTTACTTTCTCGCTATCTTACAAGTAGAGAAAGTATTGTGATCACCCAAAAAAATCAAACTCGAGATTTTGATGAAACTAGACGTTTCANCCCCCCCCCCCGATTCAGAAAAAGTGGTTTTTGAATTTCCGTCTGTCTGTCTGTCTCTCCAACTAGAGCCTAAACTATTTTACCAATCAGGCTTGCCCCGAGGGATTTATCAAATTTGATATCTAACTCTAAAATTAAGGGTAGTTTACTGAAGGGCAAAAAGAGAAAAGGTTGATTTTCTCAAAATTAGCTCTAACGATTTTGATTAAATTTCATTTCCAAACATTTATAAATATTACAAACAAAATGGATACCCACAATATTTCGGCAAAATAATAATGAGTAAATTCTCATTTTTATCATATCTCCGAAACTATTTGAGATACGAAATTGCTTATCATACAAATATGTAGATATATTTATAATACAAATATTTTATTCAGAACATATTTTTACAAAACAAAAATATTTCAAGCTATACGCAAATATAAATATTTTTAACTTTTCGAAAAATAAAATAAAGTATTGCGACCGTAAAAATAATCCAACTCGAAATGTTGATGGATGTCGACGTTTCATGACCCCCCCGAACCATAAAAAGTGTTCTTTGCAATGCCGTTTGTCTTAGTGTCTTTTTAACCCCAAAATTAATAGCAGTTTGATAAAAAGCGAAAAGAGAAAAAATAAATTTTCTCAAAATCAGCTTTAATGATTTTGATTAAAATTCGTATCTAGGCCTTTATTAAAATTATAAATGAACTAGTTATTTTCATTTTCCCATGAAAATGACTTTAAAGATTACTTTACAGAAGTGGAAATTTCCGTATCTCCACAACTATTTGAGATACTAAATGACTAAATACTTATCATTGCAAAATTGTAATACTATTAAAAATTAAAAAAAACATTTATATGAAATGTATTTTTATAAAACCAACAGTTTCTAACATATTGGCAAATATATTAATACAATTTTGTGAGCTTTAGTTGTAAACATATACTACTTAAGTCTTAACGCAATAATTCTCCAATGCCATAGAGTAATTAAATATACGTCTCTCAAAAAGTTAATGTTATTTTTCCTTAAACCTCCTAGGAGAAGTATTTGTACAACAATGATCTATCACCATTTGGAAATCAATAGTCAATATTTAATTTTTTTTTGGTAAAAATTTATTAATGAGGAATTTGATAGAAATGCGATGACCTAAGGATGTGCAACACATAATAAAATGTCGAAAATTTTAACTGGAAGTCAAAGTTTTAATACGAAGTGTTGACCCTTGTGGACCCAATATAGATTTTTTTATTGATTATTTTTATTTATTATCTCTTAGAAGTTATTGGTTTTATGAAAAAATCAAAATCAAATATTTTTATTTTAAATAGTACAAAGCCTACACATTTACAATGACAAGCTATTTCGTATCTCAAATATTTGCGTATTTATGAATAAAATTGAAAAATTTTTTCTTGTGAAGTTCACTCCGTCGGGATTGAAAGGTAGCAACTTATGGGCTCAGCCCTCGTGGTATGCAACACCATCACATATGACTGACTGCAAAATAGTTTGCCTAGCTACACCCAAGGCCAGAGTTATAGAAAGCCTTAAGTCCTTAAATTATTTCTTGACTGTTGGGAAGGAATGATTGGGAAGGGATTATGTGTTTTTGCGATGTCCAAATGGTTTGATATACTAAATAAATTTTACTTTTGTTCCCTTCCTGATAAAATGAATTATTCGTTACATGCTTAGTTAATTAATTATGTTTGGTCTCATTTTTTTTAGGTTTTAAAGATTTAACCACGTAACACGTTATTTTGGCAACAGTGCTATCCACATTTATTGGTTTTACATGGTAACATAAAACAGGTTTCCCCCTTTTCAGAATCTTAATTGCTGTGAATAGTTAATTATGAATTTGTTAATGATTAATTATTATATTACACACATGTAGTGCGAATAACAAATTAAATTAACAAATTAAAGCATTCAATACTTCAATCTTGAGGTTAAATAATGTATCAGCTTGTAGATTTTTTACTGGAAAAAGATCAAGTACATCTTTATTTTATGAATGCAACGAAGACATAAATATGTGCATAGTCGTGGTTGCATCTGTATCTACACCGTTTTCTGCCATCCCCAATGTATTTCTTCCTTTATATGTTATTTTATTATTAAGATAAATTTAATCTAGACTAACAGACACCACTCTATCCTGACTCGGAAGATACTTACTTTTTTCTTTCAACAATGATTTATGTGAAGCTCCTATACCTGTGCTAATGGGGCCAATTTTACCTAATAACTGCTTCAAATAAACATGATGTGGCAAATTAAAAACATATGTATCTCTTATAAATTGATATGCACCAGGAAATGAATAAGATATAGTTGCAGCCCAGATCAACATTTCTGGGGAATATCTTTGTTTCACGAGTGACAGCTCCAATTGTTCCAGAACCAATTTTATTTTAATAATCCTACCTGTATTAAAACTATTTTAATTTAATGCTTCTTTCCAGAAGTTTATAAGAAGCTTAACCCTATCACTAATATCAAAGATCTCAACACTATAGCTCTGAAGATGAGTTAGCAAATTGTCTAATTTAGTCCATCTATCACACTTCAGATCACCTTGGACTTCTGATTCCAAGATACTTTTGAAGTTTTCTGGAGGCAAATTCATGTTTTTATAGAAAACTTTAGAACCTAAATCATTATGAATTTTAAAACTCATAGTAAGAGATATAATTTCAGTCGATGTCTTGTCGTTTACTTTAATGAAAAGAAAATCGGTTTCATTCATTACCAAAATAAATGGTTTAGTGTATCGTTATAAATTCACTTTTAAAATTTTCAAAACTAGAAACGACGTCTTTGTCACACCATTCTCTAAAATCCTTTTCTTTTTCCAACTACCAAACTTTCTGCGCAAACGGCTGAATCTTTTCTATCCTTAGAGACCTTTACAGTGAGATATGAAGGTTGACTTGGAAATATACTGGGGTAGGCATCATCTCGAAGTTTTTGTTTTTTAAAGGGAACAGTTATTGGTTCACCACTAGCCACAGGAAATACATCCTCTCTAATGATAAATTTGTCCACGAAATGTGTAATACACACTAATGTATTATCTGTCACTATAAATTTATCATGATGGATTAATTTAATCCACTTCTCTTTCAGAACTATCTTTAGGGAATCTAGATGCTGAATTATCTGTAGCACCGTGATTGGACTTACATCCAGGTACACAGCACGACCGACCCATTATAACGGTTAATATCACTTTTAAAACACGGGAAAAGGAGATTTAAACACACGAACAACACTATCTTAACGAAACCGACAAGGCAGAAACTATAAAGTTTACCGGGTACAGCCACGTATTTCTAATTACAGCCAACCTATATTGACGCCATTTTGACTACAATCGATAGTTGCAATAAGGTCTGAGTATTGTAGATGCTCTTGCTTTATGTATTACAGCAATCGACTAAAATAATTACCGATCCAATGCCATCTGTTGTCTGTTACATGAACTATTTGTAAACTACACAAGTGCCATACATGGCACAACATGAGGTTAGATCAAAAGCACTAAAAACAAAATAATAAAATTGAACTAAGAAATTGTTCCTCATATGGCACATGATGCAGTATAGGGTTAACCAACGTTGGGTGAGTAAACAATTTACAGTACTAACAGTAGTCAATAAACGGGACTATTTCACTATCTACTACTACGTACTACTGTTTACTTACCACTAATGGTACGAAAAAACTCAAGAGACAGACTCAAACTCTATAAAATTAAACTTGAGAATACGCAACAAAACGAAAGTTTTTTCTCACTTTCCAGAATTATTTCAGTTTAGCTTGTTCAAACTCGAACATAATGGATTACTTAAGCGCCGCAAGAGTGGCACAAGAGTGCAGTAGTGCCAACGGCTGGCTAACTGGCTACCGATCGCAACACGCAGTTGCCATTTCAGGCGGGAATTCACGTATTTATTTAAAATGATTCAAATGCAACCTTTCATACTGTTCAAGAGATGTGTAAAAATCGATCACTTATTATTAAGATGTAAATTTGACATTATAATATACTTAATAAATTAATTTAATGAGTATATAACTATAAAATAAGAATGGAAGGCCATAAAATATTATTCCATGGCATTATAGCTCAACATTTACAATCTGATATTCAGATAATACTGAATATTTGCATAATATACAAATTGCTGAACATAAACAGAAGAGAAATGAACATTCAAAGCAGGTTTGATTAAATATTCTACTGCCCAGATTTATCCTATTCAAATGTTTACGAGATTCAATTATAAGCGAAGTAGAACTATCCATAATTTATTTAATTATTGATGTTGATACTTTTATCTCGCAAATAATTCATTGAAATTTTGAAACTATTAACAGTTTTAGTTACAAGTCTTTTGCTTTTGGATTTTGTGTTTGAATTTTGAATACGTGAATAATATTAAATATATTGCATTTTTCGCTTTTTCTGTTGTGACAGTTTTTAACTAGGAATATCTCGAGCTCGGGGCCCCTGACGGCCGCTAGGTCAGCCTGCCACTTAATTCGCCCCTGCTTAAAGGTTAATTATTATTAATAAAATCATGGTCACCCTTATAGACATTAAATTAAATTAAATAACAAAATGATATGTTCTTTATCTTTATTCCCTTCTCCTTATTTTATGTTAGTTTAGTCTTCTATGATGACATGTTTCGGTGTTTTTACTGATCTTACACCATTTTCGGGTCTTATTTATGATAAAAATGATATTCTTTTAAATATATATTTTCACAAACTTTCTTATAATATGTATTTAAGAGAATATTATCTTTATTATAAATAACACCTGGATATGGTGTAACATCAATAACAGCACCAAAACATGTCGTCATAGAAGATTAAGCTAACATCAAATATTTAGAAGGTAATAAAAATAATGAATATATAATTTTGTCATTATTTATTCCTTACCAAATCAAACATGAACATTTAAAAAAAAGGTTAACACAATAATTAATTTTTATTTTATAACTATATGACTACTGAGCCAATAACAAGTTATTTTAATAAGTTACTAACTAACTTAAATTAGTTAAAACTTAACTCTGTACTCCCTGCTTCACCACAATATACCGTTCACATGCTTACACAATGCCAAGTGGCGTCTAGCGTCCCCATGGTGACGGGTGACGTCACATTTGGCACGCACTGTGTCTACACTGCATTATAATATAGATCAGTTGAGTGCATTCTGACTTCAGTTGAAGCTTGATATTGAGTTTTCACGCGCGCAGGCTGTAGAGTGAGGGATGGCTGGGAGGTGAAGGAAGCGATACCTATCCGTACTTCCTCACCAGTGAATCGTAGTTTTCATTCAGTGCACATCCCAAGCCAACATTTAGCTGGACTCAATTAAATCCTTCCAGGAGATCTCAAAGAGACGCAAATAACGCTTGGAGAGAGAGAGAGAGATAGAGAGAGAGAGACAAAGCATATTACCATTTCAAAAAATTCATATCCACATTGGTGGGTACGTGAACTAGACGTCAAGCTCATCTATACAGTGATAGGAAAGTGTCAGTGTTTGAATACTGAATTTACAATACTATACTGAATGTGCTTTTCCATAATTTCCCACTCTTTCTCCACGCAAACGAGGGTTAAACTTTCTCTTAAATTATAATCTTCCTCATTCCTATCCCGTTAGTGTAGGCATGTGATTAACCTAAACGTATAGTAAGACGCGGTGCACACAAAAAATATAATGGCAATGTGCAAACAAATAACATAGGCCTAATGAAACAATCTTTATTGACACTGATGGCTAGAAGGTCAAAGTCAGGGGTCATCAACCTTTTCAAGTCTTGAAAAGAAAGTATTGGGCACGAATTATTTTTCAATATAAATGCATATTTGGGCATCAATTAATGAGAAAAACAACTCATTTTATATACTTGTTTGCTAAAATAGGTAATTTTATGTTAAATTAATATTAATGTAACTATATACAAGGTGGGGCAGAAAGTGTTGAGACATTTAATAACACTATGTCTTTATTATTTTATATACTAAATACTTCTAATTGACTTAACAACAAAATATTGACAGTTCCCCGAATCATTCTTGTTTTAAAAACAATATCCATAAAATGTCCAACCGTATATGCAATACTTTGTTGTATGCACTTCTAGAATCTTGGCATGACCTGTCGTTATGTCTCTTGTTCAATTGCTTCAAATTACACTACAATTATTTATTTAAGTTCCTGAATTGTTCTTAGGAAAGTCACGTAAACATGACTCTTTAACATGCCCCACAAGAAAACTTCCGGAGCTGTTAAGTCGGATGAACGTGGGGGCCAGGCGATGTCCCTGAATCATGAAACGAGGTGACCAAGAAACATTCTACGAACCACCTCCATTGATAATCAAATAGCCAAAACTATTATTTATTAATTTAGTGAGGATTACTCCATATAGAACTCATATTCTGAAAATTGAAAAATGAGTGAAGAATGACCCTGGGCACGGGACGAATCCTGGTTAGCTCAGTGTTTAGAGCATTGGCGTGCTAAGCCAAAGGTTCGATTCCCGTGTCCAGGTATCATTTTTCAATTTTCAGAACCTCCAATGATGTTCAACCTTTCTGAAACCTGAACTGCATCATAAGGACAAGGATATCAACATAATGTGGTTCCAGCAATAACTTCAATGGAGGGGCATTGCAAAATGTTTCTGGGACACCTCGTCTCATGATTTGGGGGCATCAGCTGGCCACTACGCTCACCAGACTTATCAGATACAGACTTTTTCTTTTGGGGCATGTTAAGGAGTCACGTTTACGTGGTTCTCCCAAGAACAATTCAGGAACTTAAAGAAATAACTGTGGTAGAAGTTGAAGCAATCCAACAAAAAACATTGCGCAAAGTCATGTCAAGATTCAAGAATCGCAAAAAAGGTATTGAAAATAATGGTGGCCATTTAATTTACATTTTTTTAATGAATAATTCAGGGGTGTATAGACATCTCTCAATCTTTTATTGTTATTTAAAGCTTAATTTGAAGTATTAAATAGTTGAAATAGTAAAGATATAGTGTTATTGAATGTATAATCACTTTCTGCCCTACCTGTATATGCCCCTTAGAGAGTAATAATGTGAGTTTGAATATTTATTTTTTTACCCACTAAAAGTTTCCAGGATGGAAAATTAAAGACTTTGAAGAAATATCTCTTATAAAGGTTTTAATCTAATCCACCCAAATGGCTAAAAATATTTCATAACGTGTCAATAACCATAAAAATTGATAAAGTTACGTCTAGGTCTTCCCATTGGGTTTGCCAGTCAATACCTTGAACGCGGTTCCTATTTCTTTAATTGGCGATGCATATCCTGTCCTCCGTAACCTTCGAGATATGATTAGCCTAGCAATGTCTGGTGATGAGTACACTCTACGAAGCTCATCATTATGTAACCTTTTCCATTCTCCATTTTCTTAATATCTTACTGGTCCAATTATTTTCCTAGGTACTTTGTTTCCGAACACCCTACATTTCTTATCGTTATTTTATTTAGCACCGCGTCTTACTACCCGTTCGGGTTATACGCTTAAGTACTAATTACTCTAATGGATTAGGAATTGGGAGGGTTGAATTTATAGGAAGTGAACCCGCATTTGCGTGGAGGGAGAGTGGAAAACCATTTTAGGAAAAACCACTCCCAGTTCACCCGACCGAGATTCGAACCTCGATCTCCCCGTCCTCGGCGGTCGAGCTCAACACGACTAGCGCGTTAGCCAACTACGCCACCGAGGCGGGTGGTTTCTTATCGTTATGTAAGGTAATAAACCATGTTACACAATCAAAGATAACGATATGTAGGCCTAAACTATTGTTTTATTTAAATAATATATTTAAAAAACATATATTGATAAAGGATAGCACTAAAATATGTCAGAAGTTAAAACTAATTGAGAAATAGTGAACCTGTGTAAAAAAAACATACAGGTCAATGTAGTTCTGACCAAGAACTAGTGGTCTAGGTATAATATAATAATATGTTAATATTACTACGTTTGTACTTTATTTTATATTATGTTTACAATTTGTAAGAATTGTTACAATGGCTATTTTTAGTACCGCGTCTTACTTCCCCTTCGGGTCATATGTTTATTTATTAATTACACTAGTTATTTAAACGATAGGGAAGTTTATGTTTAAAATAAGTGTAACCGCATTTGCGTGGAGGGGGAGTGGAAAACCATTTTATAAAAATCACCCTCAGTAAACCCGACAGAGATTTGAACCTCAATCTCCCATCATCGGCAGTCTAGTTCATTGCGAGACCATTTGACAGCTGAAGCGGGTGTTATAGTGTTACTATTATGAATTGGGACACGATTAATTTGCGAAGGCCATACAAATACCAATATTATTTTAGTTATAAGCTCATAAACTTGTTCCAGTAACACGAAACTGGCATTCTTGATTTTCCTCCTGGATGATACATAAAACTATTTTATAATCAATAGTTTCAGTCAACAAACTCGAAATAATTCCAACTCAACAAAACGCAACTCAATTTGATGTGTACTCAAAGCCCTATAGAAGTGTATTTGAGGCATGGGTTGTAAAAGGGGTTATATCTCATTCGGAAAAATAACGCTATATTACTGTTACAACCCTGGTTGGAACGGATTTTGGTCTCAGTGTGTTTTGAAGTAAATGTTGTGGCGTACTGCACAGTCTTTCTAGCTCCTTTACCTTCAAATAAAGATATTCAATTAAAATTTGTACGATACCTATGTGAAACAATATAATTTACATTCAGATAGATATGTAGCGAGCTAGACCACGCTCGAGCCAGCCCTGAACGGTCACCAGGCTTGGGCCACCCCTCATAGCAAGGGGGTGGGGGACATTCCAACGGGCCGAGGGTAGGGCTAAACCGGACAGTTGTTACAAAAGAGACAGTCGAGTAAAGTGACTGAGAGTGTCAACACTAAAGTGCGTGTTTTCACACTGCAATGGACGTGTGCGACGAAATCAAGACATGTGTATTTAATAGGCATATTAATAAGAACTAATTCTTTGTAATATTGTAGTTTAGAAATAAGAGTAGTAAATAAGAACCGTAACAGAAACATGGAAATAAATAGTACTTAAATCCACACAGAATTTCTTACTCTATTGTTTAAAACTGTAGATATACACTCAAAACTTGTAATATATGTGAAACGAAATAATATACACTAGACAACCCAAACACAATTTGCCTTATACTCACATATTTTTGGCTTGCGGTTTTAAATTGTATAATTTTATTTTTAAAGAATTTAAGTCCTCAATTGTATATTTGAGCCAATAAAAAATATCAATATTGGGGGGTTCACAAGGGTCAACACATCGTGTTAAAATTTTCAAGATTATATTAGGGGTTGCACATCTTCAGGTGATTGCATTGCTATTAAATTCCTCATTTATAAATTTTGACCAATAAAGAGGATAAATATCGAATATTGAGTCTAAAATGATAGAAAAAGATCATTGGTGTACAAACATTTCCCCTTAGAGGTTCAAGGAAAGAGAACATGAACTTTTTGAAATACCTACTTATTTACTTACTCCATGGCCTTAGAGAATTATTGAGTTAAAACTTAGTATTTCTATACAGCTAAAGCTTCACACAATTGTATTGACATATTGGCCAATATCTCAGAAACTATTAAAGTTATAAAAATATATTTCAAGTAAAAGATTTGTATTATAAATATACCTACATATTTTCAATGATAAGCAATTTCATATCTAAAAAATTATGGAGTTATTATAAAAAAAATAGATTTTACGCATCAGTACGGAGCCTTTAAAGTCATTTTGAAGAACAATTGAGACTATCCATTTTTTTTGGAATATTGATAAATGCTTAGAAATTAAATTTAATCAAAATCGTTAAAGCCAATTTTGATAAAATCAATGTTTTCTCTTTTTGCCCTTCAGTAAGCTATCCTTAATTTTAGGGTTGGATATCCAATTCCAAAAATCTCTCGTGGCAGCCCTATAACAATCCTAGATACCAATTTTCAGCCCAATCGATAAAACAGCTCAGGCTCTACTTCAAGGTAAAGATTGTGACACAACGGATTTTCTTACTTTTTAATTTCGTATCCATCAACAATAATGCTAAGACTGAATAATAGTTTACTATTAAATTCGTGCAAATGGGAGCACATGGTGATGCTCGCTACGAGAGTCATCCTTTACTTTTTTTTTCATCTACATTTTACGCAGTCTAAACTTCGATCCGAAAAAAATTAATTTATTCTTTGCTTGGGTCTAACATTATTGAAACTACGAGAGGTGGAAGTGACCTCTATGGTTTTGGAAAAAAAATCTCTCGTCATCTTGCTTTCGCGTCATTTTTCTAGGACAGAAAAATTCTGCAACGTGCGATACAAATACGAAGAAATGATTGAAAAATCTGCAAAGTTCTCATGTTTGAATGGAGTGCAAAGGAAAACGCACGTTTGGTAAGCATTTGGAGGTATAAATATAGATTGGAGAACTACTAGAACGGCGAATTTTAACAAATACTTTTAATGCCACCATCTTCAGTTTTTTTTTTAGTTTGAAATCCAATTTCAGTTTTAATTATTTACTTTTTTTTTTGTATGAAAGGGAAACTGTTCATACTAACAAAAACTATGCAATTAAAATAATTTAACATATACATAAAATATATCATTTATAATGTAAATAAAATAATTAACTTTTAGCTTAGATTATACTGTATATGTAAGTCTCCTAGGGTATTTTAATCAGAAATAAATTTTAACTCTTACAAGATGTAAGAAGATTACAAGATGTAAGAAGATTACAAGATGTAAGACGATTAGTTTATTTATTTTATCAATCACTTATGTTTGTACATTGTTGAATTCTAAGGTAATATATAAATATGTGTTGTTGATGTTGTTTATCCTGTATGTTTTAGAGGCTGAGAGTTGTAGGTTGTACGTGAGGTGTTACCGAAAACCTGGTAGTTTGCTGAGAGGTTGCTGTTCTATCTTAACCTTTATCCCAGGAATCTAGAGATTAGGAGGGTCGTGTGTTGAGCATTGCTATTTACAAGCCAGATTCATATTTATATTATTTGTTTGTTGGGTTTGTTTCGCCTGTGAAAAAAATAATTCCAAGATTTATTTTAATTTTTTGTTTATTATTCTTAACAATTGTGACCCATTTCTATATTAAATCCCCCTTATTGAATTTTTGTATATCGACGATGACAAAATAAATTATTTCTATGAATAATAAATAGTAAATTTTTTCACACGATAGACGGACGGGCGTCATTGCAAAAAACACCTTTTTCGAATTTGGGGGTTCAGAAAACATCAACATTCATCAAAATTTCGAGTTTTATTTTTGTGACGATCACAATACTTTCTCTACCTGTTAGGTAGTAAGAAAGTGAAAAGTAGCATACGTAACATGACGGTCCGAGGGCCGTTTACACTTCACCGTGTGGACAACGAGTTCTTTTGAGGATATTAGGGTAAGCTGCTATTTAAACACTAATTAAAATACGCACGGATCACTAAAGATAACAATTATTTGAAACACAACTAAAAAAACATTCACTGAATTAACTACAGCTAAACAATTCAGTGAAATAAATAATAAAAGTAACTGTCTGTAAATTAATAAGCAAACGAAAACACAATAAAGAGAATTACGCTGAATTAATTATAACCAAAAAGTTCACTGAATTTCATAACAAAAGTAATTGTCTGTAAATTAATAAACAAATGAAAACACGTAGAATAGAATTACATGGAAATAATTATAACTAAACAGGTTCACTCTATTAAGTAATAAAAAATTGTAGGTAAATTAATAAACAAACGAAAACACATAAAATAGAATAACAGTGAGATAATTAGAACCAAACTGTTCACTGAATTAAGCAATCAAATTAATTGCTTGTAAATTAATAAACAAATGAAAACTTATTAAAAGAAATAACACTAAATCAAGTAAAAAAAAAGCTTATAGACAAAAATACTAAAAAACTTGTTAAATATCAAAATAAAAGTTTCTTGTGATGGTTGTTCAAGGTACAATTTATACTCACTGTCCAGGTCATTCACGGCACAATTTATACTCACTGTCCAGGTCACTCACGGCACAATTTATACTCACTGTCCAGGTCACTCATGGCACAATTTATACTCACTGTCCAGGTCACTCACGACACAATTTATATTCACTGTCCAGGACACTCACGGCACAATTTATACTCACTGTCCAGGACACTCATGGCACCCCGCCACTGGTCCCTACATGAACACCAAACATGTTGATCCACTCCTGGCCTCGCTGGTCCACTCCCGGACTCACTGGTCCACTCCCGGACTCGCTGGTCCACTCGCGGCCTCGCTTGTCCACTCGCGGCCTCGCTGGTCCACTCGCGGCCTCGCTGGTCCACTCCCGGACTCGCTGGTCCACTCCCGGACTCGCTGGTCCAATCCTGGACTCGCTGGTCCACTCCCGGACTCACTGGTCCACTCCCGGACTCGCTGGTCCAATCCTGGACTCACTGGTTGGGAACCAAGAACTGAGAGCCCTCTGGATAGCACCGACCAAGTATATTGAGGGTAACATAGTCTAGAGATCTCCATTTTCAGAATACACTACTTTGTTTGAGGAAAGTGAACCCAAACTCTTCTATATGTGCAACTTCTCTTCCAAGAAAACTCTCCTATGTCGCGCTATGAGCCCCTCGGCAGTCAGGTTCACCCAGCTACCTGTTGGAAAAGGATGGCGTTAGAGAAGGAGGGCAATAAAAGTTGCAGGTGTAGCGGTCCACACAGTCGAGCACTAATATTGTTACAATATTTTATTTTAGATAGAAAGATATTGGTTTTATACATATTTTAAATACATATTTTTTTAAATTCTAATGGTCTTACAATTGTTTGGTTAAAAATTATTTCTAATCTCAAAGAGTTTCAGAGGTGTAAAAAAAAAATGAGATATCTGATTAAGTAAAGTACCTTATAATACCATTTTCACGGAAAAATAAGATGCCATTTTGTTTGCAACGTTAATCAGGGCTTAAGACACAAATTTTAATCAAGAATCATTGTTAGAGCCAATTTTAAAAAAAAATGGATCTTTCATCTATTCGCCCTTGATTAAACAACCCTTAATTTTAGAGTTAGATATATAATTCCAAAAAATACTCTTGGTAACGTAGTGGAAATCCTAGATACAAATTTTTGCCCTATCGGTAAAATAGTTTCAAATCTAAGCCAAAGTAGAGACACGCAGACAGACACACGGCATCGCTAAAAAATACTTTTCCGGATTCAAGGGGGTCATCAAACATCTAATTCAGCAATAATTTTTATTAAATTTACTTTTAACGATCACAATACTCCCTTTCTTCGAGGGAGGGTGATAAAGTAAAGAGGTGTAGTACACGAGTAGTGTGTAGTTGTCCTTAATAGCCGTCTCTTTTGGTACTAACTTTCAGCTGTGTTATTGCACGTGTAAAATTAGTAATAACAGCATTGTTAATCGAAACAACAATAGAGAATGATCTCAAGAAACATCCTAAATAAATGTTTTGTGTATCACAAGCTCCGAGTCTTATTATCCGCCCGAGCTAGCTGCATAGTCATACCGATATAAAGGGGATGGGAGCGTAAATTTGTAGATTAAATGGAGCCACATTTGCGTAGAAGGAGGACATTTAGGAAAAAACACCTTTATAAAAAAAATAAAGGTTCAAACCTTGACCCTCTTGTCACGAGGATACTGAATTAAGACGGGATTGATATTAATTATTCGCCGCTATTCTTAATAAGTAATCATTTCCTTTAGTTAATAAATGGTTAAATTATATTATTATTATTATTATTATTATTATTAGCACCACGTCTTACTACCCGTTCGGGTTATACGCACTTACGCTAATGTGTAATGGTTGATAAATCTGTGCCGGGACCGAGGATTGAACCCCGGACCCTCAGCACAGAAGTCTGACACCTTACCCCTGGACCACCAGGTCACCCTAAATTATTATATCTTTTACATCTCATCTTACTACTCATCTGGACTATAAACCTACGAGTTTATACTGCTTTAGTACGGTAGATATTAGAAAGGCAAAATTAGAAGAAATATAGCTGAATTTGCAAGTAGGGAGATAATGAAACTATTCGGGAGAAACCACCTTCAGTACATCCGACCAGGATTAAAACCCTGACCTCCCCGCCACTGGCAAAACAGACAAGATGAGCTGGAAATTTATTCAAAACTCCTAAATAAGAGAGCTATAAAAATATATTAATTTTTATTAAGTTAATAAAAAGTAATTATATTATAAGATTGATCATGGCATGACTTAGGTTATTTTCTCAATTAAGTTTCTATGCTGGTGACGAATTAACCGCTTTGCTGTGTTTTCTATCAGATTCGCCGGAGACTGCTTCTCGAAATAGAAAGGTCAAAGTTTGAACTCAAAGAGAAACAGAAGTAGACGATAAGGTTTTCACCACAGCTCGTATAAAACGAACGTAATAGTTTATTTCTCGTGAAATATTTCTGGTGGAAAACAACACCGGAAATTGTCTTTTGTTCCACCTCCTATTAAAGAAATGTTTTATTACATCTTTTTATCTTCAATTTAATCCTAAGTGTAACATTTTATTATTTACATAAACAACATTTGATTCTATTATAGTACAGTATTTAGTTCTGAACATCACACGTGAAGCAAATTACCTGTTATTATTGGTTGATCATTTTTATTAGCTATTTAACATGTAAGTTATTACTAACTCACTATATGGGATTAGGAAATTGAAAGTTCAATGCCACACTTACAAAAGTCCGCCACCTTTTCCTATCTTGAGCTAGTTCAATCCAGTCCACTTACACCCTATCCTTATCTTGAGCTAGTTCTATCCAGTCCACCTCATTACATCCTATACTTATCTTGAGCTAGTTCCATCCAGTCCACCTCATTACATCCTATCCCTATATTGAGCTGGTTCTATCCAGTCCACCTCATTACACCCTATCCCTATCTTGAGCTTATTATATCCAGTCCACCTCATTACACCCTATCCCTATCTTGAGCTTATTATATCTAGTCCACCTCATTACACCCTACCCCTATCTTGAGCTGGTTCTATCCAGTTCACCTAATTACACCCTATTCCTATCTTGAACCAGATCCAGCCCCCATGAAATATTCGGACTGCTCCCCCTTCCCTTCTTTCCCCCCACACCTCAGTACCCACGAAACCATTCGGGCAGCTCACCCCTCCTCCTCACTTCCCTTGTTCAAATAAAACACTACTACTCCCCTCTCCACCCCCTTCTCTCTCTCTAACCCAACCCTCACACCCCCAATAGTCAAGACCTCAACCTTATTCTCACGCACACACACACCTCCCCTACAACCACCATTTATTCAACCCTTATTCCCTCTATTCTCTCCACCCCCTTCTCTCTCACTAACCCAACCCTCACACCCCCACTAGTTAAGACCTCAACCTTATTCTCATACACACACACCTCCCCTACAACCACCATTTATTTAACCCTTATTCCCCCTATTCTCCCCTTCCACTTATCTTTGACACCTGAATAGCCCAAGTTAACCAAAAAAACCTGACAGAATAACAGGGTCAATCAAGTATTAACTGAAAATAATAATATCAACGAAAGGTTAAACCAAAAAACCTAAAAAAGTTAATTTCCTAATGTTTATTTTTAATAAATTTATATGTTTTTTCATCACGTACCCGTCATACTAATAGGCTAGGGATGAGAAAGTTAGATTTTAGAATATATGTATCCAAAATTTCGTAGAGTGAGCGTGGGAGGCCCTAAAGGAATAAACACTCTCAGTAAACCAAGCCTGGATTTGAACCTTGACTTCCTTAACACTATCAAACCAGACTATACAAGATAGTCGCTCAATCTGGGCTAGAGTGATATTATTTATCTTAGACAATACTCGTTACATTCAAAAGTTCGCGGAGGCTGACTCAACATCCAAGTGAACCCTGAACGTGGGTCAAATAATGGACTAAATTCAATTAGTTTTTTCAGCGCTGGGATTGGACGAATTTTCATACTTTTAAGTTTTATTGTTATAAGCGATTTTGTATCACAGTGATGAGAGTCCTACATCAAATATATCACACTGGATCTCATGAACATTCTTGTAGATAAAATAAAATTAATAGCTTATTAAAGATTTTGCTAGAAAATTAAGATGATTAAAGCCTACATCGGTGATCAAATGGTCTAAGACACTAAGGAATCACTCTCAAAATGAACTAGACTACTGATTACAAGTATTGGCTTTCGGTGTTTAGATACAAATCAGCTGTACTGAGGTAGTTTTTTTCTAAACAGTTTCCCTTTATCTTTCTGCATGAACGTGGATACATATCCTATATCCTTAACAATACCCTATATGCGGCTAGCACTAAAGAGTAGTATGATAAAAGCATAGCTGCACAAATACTAGAATATAGTACTAAATAGCGTACAACCAGAGATTTAAAATATTAGTGAAGAATACTACTTTGTCAAAATACTAAATCAAAAGACAGAAGGTATCAACCTGTTTAAACAGTCTTTAGTGTTTATACGAATATTATACATACATATACATGTATAATGATTTCAGAATAATTTATCTAAATGAGAAAACAGGTTTCAATAATCATTGCGAATACTTACTTGGATATATTTGATTTGTCTTGGGTAAGGTTCAAATAAAATTAAGAGTGAGCAATAAAAATTATATCGTACATTTTGCTATCACTCAATACATTAAAGCGGATATCTAATTTCAAGAATTTTAACAAGTACTTAATCAATATCTTATAATGGACAAGTTTAGAAAACAGTTTTTTAATCTCATCACACTACATTTCACTATAATATATTGGATTTGTATTTATAAAACTGTCGTACTGTGTAGTTGACCTAATGTGAAAATATAATCAGTTCCAAGGATAGTCCGGTATTGCGTTTGGATCATTCGAGATTCTCCTCAACTTCCGTATACCCCTCGTTTGTAAGAAAGGATTTGCAACTCCCGCCAGAGAAACAAGTTCATCCTCTGCCACCCACTGGGAAACAACTTTGGACTTGTAGCCCTCAGCAGTCTGCATCAATTGAAATTCTAGTGATGATCCGGTGGGAATTGGACCCCCTCTCAAAGCTCACAAAGTCCTACACACTTACTAAACTTTATCCACATCACGTAGGGGAACAACTAAAGAGAAACACATTTTTCACGCTCCAAGGCGAAATATTGTCCTCTTTATGTTTGAGAAAATTGTCCTCAACTAAAAGTTTGCCACATTAAAATTTTGGTTTTCGTTCTAGCCTTTTGTATCTCGATCAAAATATCTGTGTCATATTGAAAGTTTTTAAATTATTAAGTTAGCTAATTGTTATTAACACTGCATATTACTACCAGTTCGGGTTTTAATAATAATAATAATTATTATTATTATAATAAACATAATAATAAAAATAATTTTTCCAATCAATCATTCATTGTTTATCTAGGATTTAGAAGAAAATTCCATAGTTTATTTCATGATACGATCCCGAAGTACTTAAAGTTACTGTACCTCTTCAGGTCTTGCAGTTTTGTATTTTTTTAAAAATAATTAAAAAACAAAAAGTGTTACACATTAACATTTCCTCTCAAAAAAATATTTACATAGTTGTTTGATTCATGCCTTTAAGTATCCAATCTTCGATAATTTTACCTTTCACTATCCTAACTATTTGAAGGATATCTGGGAGTGGTAGTGGTAGTAGATTAAATAATCTGGGGATGGTACATATCAGTTCCTGTGTACCATAATAGAGTATTTGCCCATTGTATTCACTTCTTTTTTTAGAATTTGAGTGGGTGTCAAGGGAATGTGTGTTTTTTGCTTGTATTTATCAGAATGTTAATATCCTTAAAAGAGACTCTACTCATATAACTGGTTAAGAAGTGGAACTCTATGTTGAATATATGTTTTTTAGCATTTTTGGTACCGAATATAATTAATCTCGGTATTTTTTCTTGCAAATGTAAAATTTTGATTGTGTTACATTCTGTAATAGTAGTAGTAGAAATAATAATAATAATAATAATAATAATAAAAGTAATAATAATAGAATTTGACAGTAAAATTAAGGCTTGTTCTTAGCACTGCATATTACTATCATTTCAAATTATTTCAAATTCAATTTCAATTTCCTTTATTATAATGCTGAGCAACAGTCGTAAGACCTATATAATAATGATGATGATGATAGCTATAAGTGATTTAAATAGCGAAATTAAGGCAAACACCTTTTCTTACACTTAAACACTCATAGTGCACTCACCTGAGATTCGAACCTTGACTTCTTGGTGCCAGTAATCCACTTTATTGAGGTTCTCACTCCTTAGACCATGTGACTTCAAGTGAGGATCATATTGAATTTAAAACAAGCCTAGAAGTCGTCTCAAGTCTGAACTAGTTAATTTAGATGGCAGTTTATTATGCATAATAATTCATTTATTTTGGAATTAATATCTCAAAGAAGTAAAAAAAGAATCATTCAATTTCCATGTAGTGGAGAAATCATTTGTCTTTATTATAGCTTTCTAATTAATCATACTTATCTCGTGGCTGAGATTTGATCAGTTTCCTAGCTACCAACGTAAGAACAGAAAATAAATATATTTAATCACTCTGTAAGGTGTGTTTAATGCTGCCGTGAATCTTTTCAATCGCATTATAAATCATTCTTCGTTAGATAAAAATCCGAGAGTAAAGTTTATTTTAGGCACTATTCAATACGAGTATACATGTTTCTTGGCGAGTTATTAGAACCACGCCTTTTCCTTTTATAAATAGGCCTACTCTCCCGCAGCTTAAAGGTAACTTGCGCTAATGTTTTGCATGCATAATTTGATTTGTAATGATTTTCAGATTTAATCTATAGTTGTTTGAAATGCAAAGTTAACAAAATAATTGTAAGCTATTGAAAATATCTAAATTGTTACTAAACTCTTGTTTTTATGAACATTATATCAGATAACTTTTACTGATAAAATAGTTTTGGTTGATGAAAAACCCGCCTCGGTGGCGTAGTTGGCTAACGCGCTAGTCGTGTTGAGCTCAACCGCTGAGGACGGGAAGATCGAGGTTCGAATCTCGGTCGGGTGAACTGGGGGTGGTTTTTCCTAAATGGTTTTCCACTCTCCCTCCACGCAAATGCGGGTTCACTTCCTCTGAATTCAACCTTACCAATTCCTAATCCATTAGCGTAATTAGTACTTAAGCGTATAACCCGAACGGATAGTAAGACGTGGTGCTAAATATTATTATTATTATTATTATTATTATTATTATTAATTGATGAAAAATCAGATATAAAAACAAATTTCCATATTTACAGCCTTTATTGAACTTGTTAGCTTAAACCTTTAACAATATTCCGTAATAAAATTATATTACTAGTAATACAAACCAGAAATATTATTATAAAATTTGCAAAACCTCGTAATTTCAAATTAATTACATACTGGTTCAATGTATAGACGTAAAAGTTCCGCCAGTTAAAACGATTGCGATTACACAAACATGAGTGTTTAAAAGTGAGGAAACCAACATAGCGAACGTCACTTTTTGGTATATGTTTAATATCAAATTTATCATTGCATTTACTTAAAAATAACAATATTTCACTCATAAATAATTTTTAAACACTCGTAAAATGAAAAGTAACCATTTTACCAGTTCACTTTATACATGTAATGAGAAAAGATTTTTTTTTAGACAAATCATGTCCTTTATTAAAATTATTAGAGTTTATTACAAAATTATGAACTAATATCATACTATAGTTACTGGCACTTAAGGGCACAATAACACAATGATTACTAGCACCCAACAAAATTATAGATATATGTCATTTTAAGGTAGAAACACTTAATTGATAATTTCATAGAACATAGGGAAAGTTTACAACTTTTTAACAAACTTTACTTAATAATATAAGTTAATAAAACTTCATTAACTTTTGTGACTCAGTTTTTCTTACATAAGTTTACGTTCAGAATAATTTTGTTAAATTTTACTTACATTTGATGTTAATAAAATGGTATTAATGAATGATCGAATTTACCTTATGAAAAAGACTTGAGATTTTGGCACAGATTTATGTTTTCTTTAATAACGGAAAATTTTAGACATCTTAAAGAAGGCATTTATATTTAAAACTTTATTTATTTGTGCATAAAGTTGATGCTATCCACACATATTTTACTTAAAATGTATTACATTTTTTATTTAGTATACTTTAATATTGCAAGCTCCTATCATACTTTAGAATTCAAGGTTTACAAGCACACCATCGCAATACTGTGTCTTTTCTCCCGTTCACCAGATGTACGCTCCCTTGGAGCTTAAAGAGTATCACTTCAAACAAAAACAAAAAAAAAAAAGATTTCATATCATACAGTCTCTCTTACTCTTTTTTAACTGTACCAATATCATCTGCTCTTTTAATAGTTTCCCTCACAAACTTCCACTCTACCTTTCTCCACGATATCAGTTCCCAACGTAAACAGGTTTAAGAGTGTTTAAAGGAAAACCGAAGAGCTATACGATAATATTGAAGGTCTTTAGAAGATAAATTATTAATAATATTTTATCTTTATCATAAGTTTATTATATTCAATCTTGTTTTATGTTTATTTCCCCTTGGTCTGTGAGAAATTTACAATATTATAATATATATGTTTTCATTAAACTACTTTGTGAAGAACCCGCCTCGGTGGCGTAGTTGGCTAACGCGCTAGTCGTGTTGAGCCCGACTGCCGAGGACGGGGAGATCGAGGTTCGAATCTCGGTCGGGTGAACTGGGAGTGGTTTTTCCTAAATGGTTTTCCACTCTCCCTCCACGCAAATGCGGGTTAACTTCCTCTATTCAACCTTCCCAATTCCTAATCCATTAGCGTAATTAGTACTTAAGCGTATAACCTGAACTGGTAGTAAGACGCGGTGCTAAATAATAATAAATTAATAATACTTTGTGAAGCATTCATAAAATAAAGCGCAGTTAGTCTTAATTATGAATATCACAAACTTTTGTCTTCATTATGACCATGTTATTTCAAATAGTTTTTAAAATACCCACCAAATTAAAACAAATTTTCAAAATATGTTTGTTTTATATATAATCAAGATAAACCAAATAGTTTCGGTTCAACGAGATGTATTGGGGTGGGAATATTATAATACAATCAACCTATTTAAATACAATTAAATGGTTTAATTAAATATTAAAATATTTCCAATTTATAAATTATCATCAGTAAACTACCCATAAATGATATTTACCCCAAAAACAATTAAACAGTGCTATTTGCCATGTTAAACAAATCTTAGATTCTCAAGCAATTTAAAAAAAAATGGGAATTCAATAAAATTATCCAAGTGTAAAATATTCTTAATTGAAGGGCTAGGGTAAAAAAAAAGTGTAAGAGCACTAAAAAAATCTAAAAGTAAAGTTTGAACACAATCCAAAAAGTTCCGGATCCGTGGACAGACTGACAGACAAATCAAATTGTAAAACCCACTTTTTTGAGTTCATATTCACAAAAAAAGTAAAGTTAAATTATAATCTCAAGCTAGATTGTTCACGATCACAATACTTTCTCTTGAGATGAAAAAAGTAAAAAAGAGGGGGGAACCATGAATGAATGAACACCCAGATGGGATTCAAGCACAGACTCCTTCATCACCAGGCCGGACGAGACTGGACGAGAATTACGTTTATTCCACGTGACTACCTAATGTCCAGTAATAGGGAACGAAAAAAAGATCATTACTTACCAAAAGGTAAGATAGTCTTAATTTTTGAATGTGTTTGATAGTTAGGGGTCCTAATGAAAATTCCAAATTTTCGATGTTGGTGCTTTATGGCAGCCAAAACAGTTTTTCCCCAATATATCTTTCCCGGTGGATCTTAGGATAAAACTAAGCATTATCAATCTTACAGAGGACATAATTTCCTACAAATATTTTCTAAAACAATTTTTTGTAATTCAAATTTCTACTGAGCTGCAGCTTTGTAAATTGGAGAAGAACACTAAAAATTCCAAGAACGCTCCATTTTGAGCTGACTTTTTTTCATGATTATTGGTTACTATACATAGTGATACATATTGTTTTTACTTATTTTTACACCACGATGAGGTTCCATTAGGAAATCTTACACAAATTCTCCTTCTGACATTGATGTTTTCTTGCCATCATTTTGAAGTGAATGCAGTATTTTCACTTTTCAGCATACATCTTTTAAGTGTATGCTATTCCGAGTCATTTTTAACGATCTGTTATTGTAGCTCAGGTAGTCTCGTCACCCCTTCTGATGGTTTAAAAGTAAAAAGGGTTGCACATTCTTTCATCCCTCTCTCGCGTCGAGAACACTGAAATGTCAGGGTGCTCATATACTTCAGTATTCGTAATGTGTAGAATTTTTTTATGATTTTGCATTTTTGTTTTTTTGGCTAACCTAGAATATTTTGAAAGTGTACACAAATGTGTTTCTTAAGAAACTAAGTTTTTTTAGGGCACATTTTATCATATTTCCATCCTTTTACGCGATATGGCATATTTAAAGGTATTTCAGTAAACTTAAGGCTTTTATATTTGTTATTTTTGAGTCATTATTTTGCATATTTTTGTATTTTCAATATAAATTACATTTTTATATAATTTTCCCTTAAAGCCAGAAGCAAGACTGAGGAAAAACAGGGAGGTAGAGAAGAGTTCTCGTGTTTAGAACATCTGTACACGCATAATAGCAAAAGGTGGTGCAACCATGGTGTGAATAATACTTCCAACCCTGCCTGTTTTTATGCCTCGTATTTTTTGTTTATAGACTTTCAGTTTGGTACAGAAACTGTAAAAAGCTAAATTGAACTTTAAGAGTTTTTTCTCTCTCTTATAGGACATGTTTTTGAACAATGCATCTTTAGTTTTCCAATCAAACTGTAAAACAAATCAAGTGGTTTTCCTTGGTTATTATTTGATTTTGTTTTTATATAGTTAGTAAAATTGGTTAGTAAAATAAAGAATTGCTGTTGACACAGAAACAATCAAACAACTAAATTATATTTTTTGATGGTGACCTGGTGGTCTAGGGGTAAGGTGTCAGACTTCTGTGCTGAGGGTCCGGGGTTCAATCCTCGGTCCCGGCACAGATTTATCTGATTGCCAAACCCTTCCTTCACCTCTGACAAGATGTGTATTAATCACAACTTGTGAATGTGAGGAATGCCAGGCCTCTACCGTGGTTCGGATTCCACGTTAAACTGTAGGTCCTTCATTTCATCTCACAATCACCCTACCATTACACATTAGCGTAAGTGCGTATAACCCGAACGGGTAGTAAGACGCACACTCCACACACTCTACCTTCATACATTTGTCTCGTAACTCGATCTATACTAATTCTCTCATTATGCCTAAACAAACGTAAGACACTTATTTCACATTAACCTATTAGGTCCTCTTTCAAACCGCACTCTTTCAGCATCCATTCATTACTGACTTTCCATAAGAAAATAAAGCTGATATTATATAAAAAAAAACACACGTTGCTGTAACCAACTTGAATAACTCTCTAAAAAAGTAACCATTGATCAAAACGAAATTAGTTCGTGTGGTAAGTTTGGTTCCTATATTATTGTGGTGCAGGTGTACCAAAATGTTCACAGAGAGTGCTGTCACGTGAAAATTTCGCTTGATTAAGTATAGGATCTAGGTAATGAGCCGGAGAAACCGTAATAGAGCTAATGACGGTATAAAAATAGCTCCAAGCCATGGATATGAATTAAGGGATGCAGGGGAGTAGAAAATAAATGGGGTAGGCTACATTTAAAAAGTGAATTCACGGAGAATATATACTCTTTGAAGAAATGACTCCCAACGGCAGGCATACGGGATAAATGTCAATCTCATCCAGTTTGGGTTGCCATGCATAGGGGGGTCAGGGCTTGAATGCCAGCTAGGTGTACTAGTAATATCTATCTCAAATAGCTTTATACTTTAACTTGACGAAAATGCGGATACATTTCTATGACTGAGTGGGGAAAATATACTTTTTACCATAACCTGTGTAGTTTATATGTTAACGACAGTGTGTATAATCCAGGCATTCTCTAAAATGCCTAGGGTGTCTATATAATTCCCAAGTGGTTTTAGCAAAGTATGAAATAAATTAGTTTTGCTGTTGTATTTAATCCTTTTACTAGGAAATTTATAGAATAACCAGTCATTATATATTACCGAAAACAATAGGTTGCCTGACCTAACCTTACCTTCCCTAACTGTCCTACCATAAAATAACCTAACCTGACCGACTTAAATATTAGGAATTGGTGAACCTGCAAGAAAACAGCTCAAAACTTACATAGAACTAGATAAAAGAATTGATAGCATATTCCAGGACTTCAAAAAGACAAAGGACTTGGAAATAATTATGAAAAACAACATAAAAACTCGTTTATTTCTTACGTTGCCAAAACGACTCTGGCATTATATATAGAGCCTAGGCATTTTTAGAACGCCTAGATTTCACACATTACCGGTGACATTATGCATTAGTAAAATGGATTCGAAGTCGTAGCAATCTTTTTTTAAAAACGTTGACACTATGTATGTGTGCTTGTATGGGCGTTTTTTTATCTCTATATAAATAACTCAGAGTTATTAAGTTTTTCATTTATATCTTTATATAGATAACTTGGAGTTTTTAATCTTTTCATTCATATTGTGATTACACTTATTGTATATCTCATATAAATATTTTTATAAATACATAATTTGAGTACAACTTGTATAACACTAGAAGCGCTATGAAATTACACATACAGACTTAAAACATATGGCATATAAAGTATTTTTTCAAAATTAAGTAATTCTTATTAAAATATAATTTTTTTATGTTGTCACGAAAGTTTCTTTATTCTCAGTAAATAGGAGAAGTTTAAAATTAATTTAAAATTGTAGTCTACTTATTTTATATAAATTTGACAATAAGGACTTGAATTAAACATCTTACTTAATAATCAGGGAAATTTTTAAAATCCTTAATTTAGTTTACATATTCTAATAAACTTTCTAAGAAACATTTTAAATGAAAAAGTTAAAGTACATTAAAAATTTTTAAGGAAAAAATACTAATCAACATCTAATAGGTTGGGGTGTTAATATTAAACATTATTAGTTTATTACAAATATTTTTCATGGTTGTATTTGTGTAGGGTTCATTTCCAAATAAAAAAAAACTGGTGCCTACAATATGCCGGGTTTACGGTATAAAGGTTTACCATTCTTAATGTAAATAAGTTTATTAATAAGTTAATTTTATATTAATTTATTGTATATATAAAAGTTGGTTTGTAACTTTTATATCTCAATCTATGGTCATATTCTATATATTTTGAAATATTTTAGTGAAATTATAAAAAGTGGACATAGCTTATATTTCCCACGGACGGACGATTTGTAGCTTGGATAAATAATAAAGTTCAAACCAGGCGTCGAGTCATACTGAGGTTTACTGAATATTCATTCAAATCAGTGGAACTGAGAACATTAAAACCATTTCATTGTATTTAAATAAACGTTCATTCTCAATCTTATATAACTCCTTTCTGACATGACTTAATATAGTTTGGCACAAAATTTAAAAATAATATTTTATAAGAAGTAAAATATCATTAAATAGCAGTGGTGGTGCAGGATATTTATTTTTGGTGGGGCCGGGTTACCGGTAATGATTTTTTTCTCACCACGTGTTAAAATATTAAATCAATTTCATTTAAGTTTTCTTATTTTTAAAAATCACTTGAATTACAAAACCACTAAACAAATCTACAAACAGAAATAATAAAATAATACAAGTTTTGAATTAAACTTATCAAGGGATTACATTATTTCATTATTTGTACAAAGGTTGGGGACGTCTGTTATTCTGACTGACAAACATATCGATGACTATTGTTAAACTTTGGAAATTGGGCAATTTCTTCCTCATATATTGAACTATGAACAAACAGCCAACAGATTTAACCAATCTTGTCCCAAGTGTTCCTGAGGAAAGTGTTGATTCTTTTTAACATACTGAAACTATGCCTGAACTGCGGATTCTATCTAGGATGCAATATTTTCTGTTCTAAATGTTTTAAACCTACATACATTTTCCAAATTAATGGCATATTCTTCATGTTTTTATAATTATTTTACCCAAGTGTTTAAGATCCTTACAGCCTACTGTCGTCCACAACCCCACACCACCAAACGATACACATTAAAAACAAAATAAGCTCTGTTTTTCTTCACTCACAGATAGCCACAATTTTTTACTAAGCCAAGCATTAGAAAAAGTTCTTTTTTTCTTGAAATCCACCTGCATAAATGTAAAGTCGCTAGGCTAATGTGCTCCTAACCGTTTAATCACAAGTTTTTCTTGCAGTTTTAATGAAAAAAATTAGTTTTTAATAAAAGATATACTTGATTAATTTTAATTAATCACTTTCACTCATAATCCCACTTATTGGGTCTTTAACACATACTAAAATAAAGACACATACACGCTAAAACAAAATATAAACCATCTTTATCGAATCGCGGTCTAGCTAAGACCGGCCCCATGAGCTACTGTTTTGCTCGTAATGTAATTACCTTGAGAGATTTTTTCTCCCACTGTATGACGGGACTTATCTGAGAGAGGTTGACCCATGTGAGCTTCTCCATTTAGTCATTGGAGTCTCGAGCACTGGTACAGTCACGTGACAATTGTAGCGAGTAATGAATTCTCTTGGGACTGTAATACTGTATAACGAATAGAACAGTGTGTAGAAAATGGTGCTCCACTTCATATTAATTTTTTTACAACATATGTTATTAAATAAAAATAACCAAAAAAATATTTTTTAAGTTCTAAAAATGTTAGTGTCTGGACACATGCATAACTTGTTAAATAGTTTTTCTTAGAAAAACAACTATACACTATCATAATGTAAAATATTCCAGAGAAACCCATTTTAAACCAAATCGTTAAAGGCATTTCAAACAATTTCAAATTTAAAAAAATCAGTTTTCAGAAAAATACAATCAAAATATCTTTCCTCCTATGAATAGGAAAACTCTTTTATTTATATCTAAAACATCTAACAGATACTTAAGTTCAAAACAGTAGTCAAAACTATTTTTGAATTTTTTTTTGTTTTTATTATTAAATAACCTTAATTTTAGAGATAAAATTAAAACCACTATTGCTCATGACCACATAATAATATATAATTGATATGTTTGAACTAAATTCATCAAAACATTTCTTCTGGTACAGACCAAATTTATAAACCCCTTTATTTAATTCAGATGCATATACATCATCAACATTAATAATAGTTCGAAACTGTCATGATTACGATACTTTATTTATATGATAAAGCATAGAGTTCAACATTACTATAACATATATATTTTGGATGAAAATACTATTACTGTTCCCAATTTATCTAAGGCCGAGTGAAAACATATAAATCTACAATTCGATCCGGTTTATTATACGAGAGTAGACCTGATAGTGTATTAAATACACCGGTTATTCAGGCGTGAGATGCACCTTTAACTAGACGATAAAAAACCCTTCTTCCCTTTAACTCAATGATATTCTAACTCAGATATTCCCAACTCCGGATATCCAGTCCAGCACGAGAGTGATGCCTTAGACCATTCATCCCCCAATGTGGGTGAAAGTTAGATAGAGCAATTATTCATCAAAAATCAAAGATTGGAATTTGCGCTTAGGCAGGATTTTAAACATTGGCATTAGCTGTAAATTTTTAAAAAATACCTCAGATCTCAAAAACAACCAAACCTTAAAAATGAACACTTTAAATATTAAAGTGTCTTTGATTGGTGTTTAAAAGTTACACATGGACAAGAGACATGAATCCGGCACCTTTAACATAGAACTTCAATTTTATACCGTATTCGTCCTGGTGATTGGGTCATAAATGAATTTTTATTTTAAGTCAGAGTTTATATTTAGGTGTCATTTTTATAGTGTTTTTGAAAAATATTTTGGAATGAAACTTAACCCGTACTAAATATTAATATTAATTTATATGTTTAGCATTTTATCTACACAGTTTTGTATTAATTATTAACATTTAAAAACAAGTTGTTTTGTTTATGTATACTTTAGCAAAGTTCTACGCTGTAATTCATGTTAGAATATAACACCTAATGGCTTAAATTTTATAATTATTAAATGGGTGCAATAAAGGAAGAAGAGAGTAATAAAAAGTGGAATACTTTAAAAAGCTTTGTTTATAAGAAAAGTGATTTATGAACAGGTATCTCGTCTCATGTATAATTCAAGAATTCGCCGCTAGGAACTTCATTAAATAAGACACCAACACCTCCGTTAATTGACTTTCTTTCATGTAGCTCCTTCCTTTCCGCTCTATCTCTCTCTCCCTTTCTGCTCTATGCTACCTCCCCCCACTCCCCGTGTCGCCACGGAGACAATAAGATCCGGAGGGGCGAGTCCTCGGTGGAAAAACTAGGACATACATTTTCCATCAAGAGGCTGGAAATTGTTAATAACTATAAGCTATCACATTTTAGTTGAGACTCAAACTAAACAATCATCTTCTTACCCCTCTACACTTAGTAGAACAGACAAATATATATTGTTTCAAAAATACTAACTATCCTAAAACATATTATCTTTTATTCAAACTGGTGCATGTTTAATCATGATAATTTAATTGAAGAGATACATTAATTTATTAGTAAAAACAGTTATAACATTTTAACCCCATTGGTGTTGCATGGTCTATCGCGACCTTTTCATATCAGGTGTGTTGATAGTGTTGGGTTACTTTGGGGTGTGAACCCAGGTAGGGTCTAACAAAAGGTCCTCCACTCTCCTTTTACTAAAATTCAGCTACTATAACTATAAATACTTCTTTACTACATTAGTGTAAGTATGCGGATGAATCAAAATCATATGAAAACATTTCACACAAATCAAAAACAAATTATAAAACAGTTAGCCAATTCTTGGATGACCACAAGTAGACAATGTCTGGAAACTACTAGTAGCGGTCAACCAGCCACTAGGACTATTACCTCCTCCTTTCTTTGTTTATTTTGAGTCTCAACTAAAATTCTAGTCCATAAGTCACTGATAAAAGTAAAATATAGATTTTTTAAGTAAGCAAGTACTGTTTGTACACTTCATTTATCTTGAAGTATTTCATCTCACTTCGATGGATTCCAACATTTTTGTTCAAAGTTCTGCTGATGGAGGACCACCAACTGGAAGCTATGCGCACTGGAGGAACTCAAACTAGAAGCTATGTGCACTGGAAGACATCTAACTGGAAGCTATGTGCACTGTGAGACGTCCAACTGGAAGCTTTGTGCACTGGAAGACCTCCAACTGGAAGCTGTGTGCACTGGAGGACACTCAACTAAAAGCTACGTGTACTGAAGGACAATCAACTAAAAGCTACGTGTACTGGAGGACCTCCAATTGGAAGCTATGTGCACTGGAAGACCTCCAACTAGAAGCTATGTACACTGGAAGACGTCCAACTGGAAGTTTTGTGCACTGAAGGACCTCCATCTGGAAGCTATGTGCACAGGAAGACCTCCAACTGGAAGCTATGTGTACTGGAGGACAATCAACTAGAAGCTATGTGTATTGAAGGACCTCCATCTGGAGGCTATATGCACTGGAGGACCACCGGATTCCTGGGAGTAGCAGGGGGAGAAAAGGGAGAGGGTTGAAAGTTATGTTGGAGAATTATTATTTATAGGCAATACTCTTTTTTATGACTAATTAATTAATAATTAATGTATTAGACATTAAAAATTAATATCATAAAATGATATTGAATTAATAAACAATGGTTTTTGATTATCTTGAACACACTATACTTTTATGAATAGCTGTTCAGATTTGGAGACTTGAGATTGGTACAAACTTCCTTTTATATATGACTTCCGACTACCGAGGAAATTAATACAGTAAATTATGTATATTTCATTTAATCTTTTGTATTTCAAATTGTTTAAATATATATTATCAACATCCTATCATTATTATTTCTGAATTTCCTGGAATACTGCGGATCACTTGATAGGCCACCGTGGATCGTGGACCACAGTTTGAGAAACACTAAATAAAACTACGGTACTATTATATAAGCCACACCTTAGTGGACATGCAAGGTTAGCTTGTTACCTTACCAGGGTGGACAAAGATTTCTTTTGTGAAATTCAGTTTGTGTCTATTCAATAAGTAGTCTATTGGCTTTATGGAGAATGGCTGTTGTATTTTTATAGAATTAAAATAGGTTACTTAGACACAAGTAGCAATTACACTATCATAATAGTGTAGTAATTATAAAAATTGTTACAACAAGTATCTAATAAATAATAAGAGTAATTCTAGCTTGTAATTTATTTTTTGACAATAATACAGGTGAGATTAAAAAAAGAACACTCCTGAGATGCACATCTTTAGGAATCCTTTAGTTCCTTTTCAAAGTTTATTGGTCATGAAGTGACATTGCTATCAAACAGATGTACTGTACAGTGTAAGATTTTACTATTTCCTTGTCTTCTCTGGAATTTAAACTACCGTTTAGTGGGAGAATTCATCGATTTGTCTAAAGATTTATTATGCAAATGTAAAATCAAGTCAAATAATAATGTTGAACGTTATCTGTGTTAACGTTTTATTTGTTAAGGCAAAATTATTTGCCTTCTAAAATGAATACAAAGAAACCAACAAAAAATATAAGTTTCTCTTTGGATTCAAGATTGAATTAATGTATTCTGTCATTACTCTTTAGTTGGTTTGGCGCAAAAGTAAGATAGAAAAAATAAATGGTACGGCGCACCGCACAGACTTTCTTTCTCTTTCTATAAACTCGTAAGATTTCTGAACGGAATAATGTACATTGTATCATCACCACTCCACATAAGAACACGCATAAAATAATATACAATGATATAGAATCAATGAGAAAAGAGGCGCATCTTTGTCCACCTAAGAGCATTTCAAACAGTTTAATGTCTTCCACAAGGGTCAACACTTCGTATTAAAATTTCGATTTCTGGTTAAAATTTTAACATTTTATAAGGTGTTGCAGATCTTCAAGTCATCGCATTGATATTTAATTATTCATTTATACATTTTGACCAATAAAAAATGTAAATATTGACTATTGAGTCTAAAATGGAGATAGATCATTGCTATGCAAACATTTCTCCTAAGAGATTTAAGGAAAAATAACATACTTTTTTAGATACTTATATTTAATTACTCTATGGCATTGGAGAATTATTGCGTTAAGACTTAAGTAGTATATGTTTACAACTAAAGCTCACAAAATTGTATTAATATATTTGCAAATATCTCAGAAACTGCTGCTTTTATAAAAATATATGTCAAATAAAAGTTTTTTATTTCTAATAGTCCTACAATTTTGCAATGATAAGTTGTTTAGTTTCTCCAATAGTTGTGGAGATACGGAAATTAACGCTTCTGTAATGTACCCTAAAAATCATTTTCATAGGAAAATGAAAATAGCCAGTTTATTTATAATCTTAATCAACGCCTAGATACGAATTTTAATCAAAATCGTTTGAGCAGATTTTGAGAAAACCAAATTTTTCTCTTTTCGCCCTTCAGTAAACTACCCTTAATTTTAAGTTTTTATAGACACACAGACAGACGGCATTGCAAAGACTATTTTTTAGGGTTCGGGGGGTCATGAGACGTCGACATCCATCAACATTTCAGGTTAGTTTTTTTTTACGGTCGCAATACTTAAACTTTAATGTCCAAAAAGTTAAAAAATTCATATAATTGCGTATAGATTGAAAGTTATTGATTTTATAAAAATATGTTTCGGATAAAATATCTGTATTATAAATATATATACATATTTGTAATGCTAAGTAATTTCATATCTCAAATAGTTTCGGAGCTATTTAAAAAAATGTTAATTGACGCATCAGACCGGAGCCCTTAAAGCCATTTTGCCGAAATATTGAGGGTAGCCATTTTGTTTGTAATATTTATTAATGTTTATAAATGAAATTTAATCAAAATCGTTAGAGCCGATTTTGAGAAAATCGACTTTTTCTCTTTTTGCCCTTCAGTAAACTACCCTTAATTTTAAGTTTTTATAGACACACAGACAGACGGCATTGCAAAGACTATTTTTTAGGGTTCGGGGGGTCATGAGACGTCGACATCCATCAAAATTTCAGGTTAAGTTTTTTTTACGGTCGCAATACTTAAGCTTTAATGTCCAAAAAGTTAAAAATATATATATAATTGCGTATAGATTGAAAATTATTGATTTTATAAAAATATGTTTCGAATAAAATATTTGTATTATAAATATATATACATATTTGTAATGCTAAGTAATTTCATATCTCAAATAGTTTTGGAGCTATTATAAAAAATGTTAATTTACGCATCAGACCGGAGCCCTTAAAGTCATATTGCCGAAATATTGAGAGTAGCCATTTTGTTTGTAATATTTATTAATGTTCATAAATGAAATTTAATCAAAATCGTTAAAGCCGATTTTGAGAAAATCGACTTTTTCTCCTTTTTCATTTCAGTAAACTACCCTTAATTTTAGGGGTAGATATCCAATTCCAAAAATCCCTCGGGGCAACCTTATGAAAACCCTAGATATCAAGTTTTAGCTCAATCGGTAAAATAGTTTAGGCTCTAGTTGGAGGTACAGACAGACAGACAGACAGACAGACGGAAATTCAAAAACCACTTTTTCGGATTCAGGGAGTCATGAAACGTTAAAATTCATCAAAATCTCGAGTTCGATTTTTTTGAAGATCTCCATACTTTCTCTACCTGTAAGATAGAAAGTAAAAATGAAATTCTACATTCAATAAAATAATACAACATAGATCACATGTTTTATGACAAAATATTTGAAAAACATCAATTATATCAAATTTTATAATAAAATATGTAGCCTGTATGCTAACCAGACGTCCAAGCTATATCAATGCGAGATTTCGGTGCTATCGGTATAGTGGTTTTTGAGTTAAAGAGGAACATACAGACGCCAACTCATGTATATATAAATATATATACATGTGTGTATACAATCGAGCTTGGCTATAACGGCCTTGGCTGTTCCCCAAACTCGGTTGTAGCGTCATTTTTTTTAGCAGTCCGGTCAAACTCATATCTATTAACATTATAAAAACTTCTTTTAGCATCACTACCATGGTTGTAGCGTCAAAAACTTCTAAGATATTTCACTTTAAGTTTCATTTAAATGTATGCATATGCAATTTTAAAATACAATTTAAATTTTAATGCACCTATTATGTTCATAGGAAAGATATTACAATATGGTAAACAGTGCCTGTTACGATGGGATAAAGCTGCTCAACTGTAGAGCCTCCCCTTTTTGTTTATTGTTTCGAACTCGCCTGTACTAACCAAACCAGTCTGCGCAGTCGCATTCAACTCTCGCACTGAACATCACTTTTGTTTTCAGTGTTTTGGAACATTCCAGTGTGTGCACGTACTAAGTCTCACCTGGTCTCTTTTTTTTTCGTATTTCTTAAGTTCAGCGTTAGTTTTGGTGGTCATTGTGGAGTGTAGACGTAGGCCTAAATTCTTTTTTAATCATGGCAAGTTGTAGTATAAAAAGAAAGCTTCTGTCTATTGAAGAGAAAGTACGTGTCATTAGAGCCTGTGAAAGTTGGCAAAAAAAAAGGCAAATGTATGCCGTGAGAGTGGATTATTTTAGGTACAATTAAAAAAAAAGGATAACATTTTAAAGGCATTTGAAGAAGATTGAGGGAAATGTTTAAAAATTAAGAAATGCGAACATAATGATAGGGATGCAGCACATTTTCAAAGTGGTTCAAACAATGTAAAAGTTCAGATATTATTGTGGATGAACGAATTTTGAAAGAAAAAGGTACAGAATTAGTAAAATTGTTTGGTATTGATTTTACATACTCCAACGGATGGCCAGATCATTTTAAAGCTCGGTATTCGATATCCTTTGCAAAAATTTGTGGTGAGGCAAAAAGCGTAGATCTAAACGTTATAGTCAATTGAGTACGTAACACTTGGTCATTCCTTAGACGATCATGTTAAGATGAAAACATCTTTAACAGATACAAAGAGGGATTTTTTTTATGAAAAAAAGTCCAGATAAGACTCTAGAATTTAAAAACGAAAAATATGTTGGTGGGAAGTTTTCCAAATAAAGAGTTAAAGTGTTTTTTTGGGTTTTTTTTTGCGAATATGACAGGAATCGAAAAAATGAAACTTTTAGCTATCGGGAAAGTCTTCGTCTTAGATGTTTTAAAAACATTTTAAAAAAACTTCCTGTAAGCTACACTGCCAGCCAATAAGCGTGGATGATGGTATTTTTAAAGATGGACTAAGAAAGCGGGATAAAGAGCTGTATTTGAAAAACTCATAGTTGACGATTGCTCAGCCCATCCAAAGCTAAATTTGACCAACATTAATCTAGATTTCTTATTGGCAAACTGTACGAGTGCCCTGAAACCTATGGATCAATTTGCCATTTGAAGTCTTAAGTGTTATTACTACAAGCAAATTTTTTTAAAAGTTGGTATGGACACGTTACCATTTCTTTGTTAGATGCGATAAAATTCCTGAACGACCCTTGGAAGAGTGTAATGCAGCAGAAGATAGCAAAGTGCTTTAATAAAGCACAACTCGCACACATTAATTTCCTCAATGCTGATGAAGAAAGGGACTAAGCAATTCAATGTGAAGGAATTTGGAATTGTGCTTTATTCACATGTGTCAGTAGATGACCATATAGAAACGTTTAAAATGTTCAGTGATTCAGAAACTCTCGTGGAAGTAAACAACTCAGAGGAATAAGATAATGATGAAGAAGAGACTGAACAAGAGGAGGATACCGACATAGTTTGTCCGACATTACAGGAGGCAATGAGAGCCGCTGAAAATTTTCACGATTTTACCGTTTCAGAGAAACGTCTGCTGATGTTTAGAATGCAGTGCAGAATCACTACAGCACGAAATAAAGAATTTATTTTACAGAAAGGAAAGCTAAATAGAAAATTACATATTACTATCGAGAATAGGCCTAAATGTAGGTTATGTAAATATAATACTTTTTTTTAAATGAGTATTTCGAATTTGTAAGTTAAATTCAATTTGTAATTTTTGAAATTGATACCTCTTTTATAACATCATTCTGTGGTAACGTCAAAATCTCTTTGGTTCCTTTGATTACAATATAACCAAGTTTGACCGAATAATAGAAGATTGAGTCATTGTTTATAATATGGTTATCTTTCTAGTTTCAAATCACAATTTTTTTTAAATAAATAAGAGAAATATGTTAGAAAGCTTTATATATTTTAAAAGAATTTAATAGCGCACAGTCATATACCTACTCGCATCGGCTATAGTGTCAATCTTGTCCTATTTGGTTTTCTTGTAATGGTGAGTTAGATGTTCTAATCCTGGCCAGATTTATTGGGATGTTTTCTTTCTCCGTCCATGAAAATTAGAATACATTTATTCTACATTTTAGAGTCCTCATCCTTATTTTATAAGTGTAAATTTTCGAATATTCCGTATGGGTAGTAAAACGTGCTGTCTCTAAACAAATGGTTTATTAATGACATACTCTAAGAAGATAAAATAAATGCATCTGATGTAGTGTACAGAGAGTATTGGAAAAACAAATTAAAATATCATTCATGTATCTGACCAGGGTTCCAAACCCAGCCTCCTTACCAATATCAACAAAAATTAAGTTGAGTAAAGACCCTAGACTGTTTGACCACAGTTGCTGGTTTTGTATCTTTAGGTTATGTAAATCAAATTGGTTTCTCGTGTGCTGAAATAAACCTCTGGTAATGAAATGCAATATTCAAATTTAGTTATTATAACTTTTATTAATTTTCTTATTTTGGATGCTTAATTGTAAGCTGTCAGTTATTAATTTTAATTGTGCTACCAATGGCGAAATATTGATTTTATATAACTAGTAAGGATGTGCTAATCTTAAAAATATTGAGTTCAAAGGTCAAATATCCCTAGAATTGACCTCGACATCCTCAATAACTTTAGAATCTTCAAAACATTTCTAAAGAAAAAAGAATTAATTCTCCCTATTATGAACATACTTGAAATATCTCACTAAATATGACAGATTTAATCTTATACTAAATTTTATAACAGCTACAAAACCGTATGTAACACTGACTAGTGATGGCATAAATAACGTAAACATATTATATACATATGTATAATATGTCAGCATAAAGAAAAAAGAGTGTACTTTTTTATTTAGACCTTTCTCTTTGATTATATGAATATAATTTATAGTTTAAACATTAAAAATAGATTTCTATGAGCACAGAAAAAAACTTAATCTTTGACTTCGACCTTTCTTCACCTTTAAAAGGGGGTCTTCACACACCTCTAATCATTATTAAGAACTTTAGCACAAATTTATCGAATGATTGATGCTAGTAATCAAAATTACTTCTAATTATTTAAATTTATTTTTAGCTATTAGCATTTGGTGACTCGAAGTTTGAACTCTAATTTAAACTAAAATACTCGTTTACTTAATCTCTTTCTTCTGAGAAAGAAAAAATAATTCAAATTTGAAATTTCACTGGAGATATTTACATTAATAATTAGTCTCTTGTGACCCACACCTCCCTCCCTTCTTCCCTCTCCCATTCTCTTCCTCCTAGAAAGTTTGGAGACATTATGTTTGGTCTTTAAGCAGTAAAACTTATCTGCTAAAACATTATTTTCTGAATGAGCCACTCCATAGCTTTGTGTAGGGGAATGCTTGAATTTAATTATTTGATCCTATTTGTAAAGTAAGCATTTAGAATTTAAAGAACTCTAGCATGTTGCTATGTATTTATTTTTATCTTTAAAAATATTTAATTATAATGTTGAAAATATTCTTTGTAAAGTAAAAGCTTTTGTTAAAAAAAACTTTTGTAACAAAAATATGTACAACAACCAATTGTTGTTTCTGATTCCAAATAATATTAATGTAAATACTAGGAAAAAATAATTTGGTGTATGGCTCTCTATGGATGTGAAACATGTACTGTTACTCAACATGAGAAAAAGGAGATAGAACTGGAAAAGGTCACAGAAAAATATCATAGACAGATAAAGCTAGTAATCATGAATTGTTTGCAAGTTTAAATAAAAGAATAATGATTTGGAAAACTACAAAAGTACGTGTAGAGGGTATACTGTAGACTATATAGGTCATACACCGAGATACCATTAATTTATGATTACTGAGGATAGATGGAAAGTTAATACAAAATGAGGTCAGCTATGACTGCAGTACATGAAAACAGATTTGGGGTGATATTGGGACCAGGAACTAAAATCCATAATTTAGATTTTGTTCTCAAATATCTATCTGAATGAGCGGGTTTTGCGTTTTATATATATATATATATATATATATATATATATATATATATATAGTGGGTTTTGCGTTATATATAATTTAGATTTTGTTCTCAAATATCTATCTGAGTGAGTGGGTTTTGCTTTATATAAAACCGTATTTATCAACCTTCCGGGCTTGTAAAATTAAAATTTTAATCGGTAGGAATGTAGCAGGATTTCCCCACATAACCAAAATATTCCAACATTGTTGGAATATCAAAATACGAATCTGAGATATGGGTTACCTACTTTTTAGATGAGGAAGAAACTAAAAATTTTACGTACAGGCAGATAGACAGACACCTTCATATAACCAAATACATCCTAAATTTGGAAATTTCTATGAGTAAATTGGATTAAAGGGCATGTGGGGAATCAATACAAAAACAATAAACAGCTACGTAATTCTCATTGTGTAAGAAAACAAATTTGATAGGCAGATAACAAGATCACTCTAGATAAATATTAAGGGCCGACAGTGTTACACTTTAAATTGGGACTATGGAAAATAAAAAAAGTGGTTGGAGACATAAATATACACTTTTATTTGTGATAAACAATTTTTAATTTGGAAGGCAGATGGAAGGACATCTCGGGATAGCCATATTTAGCTTAGAATTCATAATTTCTATGTTGGGGTTGTTTAATTGGGGAAGGGAGGGTTTTACAATTTCAAACGAACTAAAAAAACTACTTTTCTATGTGGTAGAAAACTAAAATTCAGTAAGAAAGCCTAAAGACCACTCCAAATAACCTTAAAAAACTGAAGAGTTTAAATGGCGAAAATAGATGAGGTAGAGGGGTTTAGATAAAATAGAAAAAAATCATTTAAGATACGTTATAAAATTTAAATTTCCATGAATGAAGAGAGATTACTCTAATGACAAAATAAATGTTAAATATTTACTATTTAGAAAGGGGGCTAGTAAAATGGGAGTTTTAAAATTCCCAATAATAAATAATAGATTATCTGTAAGTGTGGTAGAGGGTTGAAATTTTTTTGTGGTGAGAATCAAAGGGCCATGTAAGGGATTGATACTTTTGTATTACAAAATCGTATGTCTTTTCTTTAAAAATATAAGCAAAAGTTTGAATATTCAAAGATACACTCAGCAAAGCACCCCGTTACGCAAAATTATGAATTGCCAATACACCTATCGCCTAAATATTTTAAATTTGCAGAAGAGGATGATGAAATCGGCAGTGAAAATCCTTAGGTTCATTTTAAGATGTTGACTATCAACGCCCTTCCTGTTTTAAATAACATCATTTCACTACCCAAGATAATTAATTGATTAAATGAGGGACCTTTGCCTCTCAAAAACAAATATGAACTACTAGGTTCACGTCTTTAAGGTTGGAACCTGCTGGATAAATTCACAAAAAATTTTGTGTATCGAAGTCTTCAAAATTGTTTCGTAGATTTGGTTTCGAGAAGTGGTGATCTTTGCTTTTGTAAATATATAAATGGTTTAGTGAAATACTTAGGATATAAGCACAATCCTGACCAATAGCAGCTTTTTATTGATTCCTTGAAAGTAAGTCCGAAAGCTGAAGTCCTTCATAATAGTATCGCTCTGCCATCCATTCCCGTTGGCCATTTTCATCACATGAAGAAGTCTTATGAAAATATGAAGATACTTCTGGAGAAGAGCAATAATATATAGAACACAATTAGAACATATGTGGGGATCTGAAAGTTGTGGCACTTTTATTAGGAATGAAGTTGGGCAACACGAAGTACTTTTGCTTTCTCTGATAATGAGACAGCAGGGCTAGCAGGCCCATTACCACCAAACCCAGCGGCCCCCACGTCAATGTTTCATAACCATACAAAAAAAAAGTAAAAAAAATCACTTTGTGAATCCTTAAAGTATGTATTTACCTCCTTTACATATAAAGCTTGGTTTGATGAAGAATTTTGCTAAGACCATGGACAAAGATGGACAATGTTTTAAACATCTCAAAGAAAAGTTCTCCTTACTTAGTGTTGCCAAAATAAGGACTTACGTATCAGACAGGTTATGAAAGATAATATATTTGAGTATGTACTAAATCCTGCAGAAAAAAAAGAGGATGGTATAGTTTTAAAATTGTTGCTCAAAGTTTTCTAGGAAACCATCGAGCTCCTAGCTACAAGGAACTTGTTGATGAACTCATAACCAGCTTCAAACACTTAGGGTGTAACATGTCCTTAAAAATACACTTACTTTCCACTAATTTTGATTTATTTCCTTCAAACCTTGACGATGTCAGCGATTAACGCGAAGAAAGATTTCACCAAGATAATTTCCACGAGAGAAACAAACTACCGGGGAAATTGGAATTGAAACATTCTTGCGGATTACTGTTGGACTCTAACGAGTGATTTAAAAGATACTGCATACAAGAGAAAATATTCAGCTAAAGCAATCAAATGCTAAAACCCTTTATTTTAAATATTGTAATCACATAAAATGTTGTCTATTTATTTAAATAACATAAAATTCGAAATTTCTCAATGGTGCGTGGTTGATCATTTTAAAACTTATTTTTTGAATTTAGCATAAGAGATTACATAAAAAAGACGATCCATCTAGTTAAAAACGTAAAACATTTTGGCCAGTGTTATTACCAGGCAATTAAAAAACTACTTTCGGAACGTTTCTAAGCCCACATTTGTTTTATTGCGTCCTACTATCCGTCCGGGATTTCCACATCCAACCAAACAGATGGCATAGGAATGAGGAAAGTAAAGTATAGAGGAAATGCACAAGCTCTTGCAATAAGAAATAAATATGAACAATATCTGAAAAATATCCTGATTACAGTCGTTTGAGATTCAAAATCTCAACCTTCCCATCATCGTCTAGATAGATTTGACGAGCTTGATATTTAGAACACTTTCCCACAAGAGTAGGCCTGGTTTTTTTAAATGTCCGTTGCTTAACCCATTGGCGTTGTTAGTGAGGGGTAAAGGGGAGGGAAAGACAGGGGGTACACGTATTCCTATAATCTCATAAGATGCGAAACTTTTTAGTAAAGTATTGAATTTGGGGAAAATAGATGCTATCATTGGGGCTGTAAAGAGAGTAAATTTAACGTTAAAAATGTTAATGGCCTAAAACATGTTTATTTTTATAATCCTACTAACATATAAACACGACCCGGTGTTTCCTCATTTGTTATTCTTTCACGCATGAAACATTTTACCAAATGAGCTTGAATTTTTTATGAACGTAATTTTGACATTCTGTTAAAATATAGGTTCATTAAAATTTGCGTCCTCCTTTTTTTTCAATTTGGTGACTTCAACCAGCCTTTTGGCCCTGTTCTTGTTTTTTGCTTACTGGATTTTCACTGAACCAACTTTGAAAAGTTCCTAAATATAATGCATATTATTGTAAAACACATCTCGTTTAAGTAAATAACGACTAATATTGTCATAAGTATATGTTTAACAACTTTAATTCTTAGCTATAAACGATTGACACCTTACCTTTCAATTCGAATTATGTGTTAGAACACTTAAACTGTTTCAACAGGAATCTATTTTTTTTTTAATCTGGACAGTTCCAATTGGAGAGTTTAACACGTCCCACCACTAGAAGGCTAGTCCCTCCTCTCTCCATCACCAATAAGACTGCTTAGGGGCTTGGTTATTTCTGTACCTCCCAATAAACAAGAGATCGTGACTCCTGTGACTAAACCAATATGTAAACTGTATGTAGGCTCCAATAAGACTGATGGAAGTTTGTTCCCCCAACTATTGAGTAAAACGATATGATTGGCTTCAACCATCAGTATGGGATTCACAGGATGACTACCACCAGAAACACTCCTCCGCAGAACTGAATCCTTGTATAGTAAAGATCACTCAGAAGATATCTCTACGCGCTATCTACTTAAAGCGTCGTGACGTCTGTTATTGATATAAAGTGGCTGTCCTCCCCTCACGTAAGAGTCGAATCTCGAAAATGGCCGACTATAGCTTCTCATGAGATCGATTGTTGTAGGTCGCCATTATTTTGATCCAGAGGGCCGTAGAGAAATGACCGGCCATCGGAAAGAAATTGAGGGGTGCTTTTATTGCTCCATTTTCTGTTGGTGGTGATGTATTTTTATTGTGGTGCTGTGGTCTGTCAACTAAAACCAAGGAGTGAAAGTGATGGTGATGGTATATTTTGTACCCTGGAGGCGATATGTGAAATGACGTGGAGGAAGAATTGACTAAGTCGCTGAGACCCGTTAAGCGAAATAGAAAGTTAACATTATAACTATTACTTTAAGGATATTTAACGGTAGATTAGACCACATTGATTGGCTTAAAACGTCAAGTTCTAGTCTGGTCTAATTTGTGGGTAATGAGGTCACATTTTGAATTCCAGCTGGGTGTGCTGAGGCTATTTTTTACTCAATGGTTTCCCACTCTCTTTCCACGTCAATGATGATACATTTACATTAATTTATATCTTCTTTGTTCATAGCCTATTAGTGTTATCAAATGCGTATTGCCCAGACGAGTAGTAAGACACGGATAAAAGAACACTTTACAAAGTTAAATACTTACCAAATAAGGTATGATATTGATTTAAGAAGTTAAATAATTCATAAATAAATAATCATGCTAGATGTTAATAAGTTTAATATTTCATAATTAAATGATAATGTTACTTTACTAATTTTAATAATTCTTATTTGATGTTAAAGTATTAAATTTAAATCTGTTAAACTATTAACGAAAACCTATAATGTATTATATTAGATAAGTTGAATATTATTTAGATGAGTAATGATAGAAGTTTTCAAAGTAAAATATTCTTACCCAATTGGCCACAGAAGGTTAGCTAATTCAATGACTCCTAAACTATTTAAGATGGAGGATAAATATTTTTTTCAGTTTAGTTTTAAACTTAAGAAGTCAAGTTACATAACATTTTTCCTACATTTTCGGAACATCAATTATGTTTGGAGGTTATAATATTATTACTACCTGCCTAGTATGGTTATAGATTAAATGAAAAACATTATTTAAACAATTTGAATCTGATTATATTTTATTCTTCTTTATTCTTTTAAATATAAACTACACCTCCGAGATAAATTCTTTGGCTACTGAAAATAAATGGTATGGAACTCCGCACAGGCTTTCTCGCTCCATTGTTTAAAATTGGAGATATTTACTCAAAACTCGTAATATATGTGAAACGAAATATAATAAACTATCAAACTCGAGCAAAAATTGAATTATAATTACGTAAAACATTTTCTGACTTCCAATTTTAAAATTTATCTATATACATTTTTTAATAACTAAAGTCTTCATTTGTATATTCGGACCAATAAAAAGATTGCTATTTGGTCCACAAGGGTTAACACTTCGTATTAAAATTTCGACTTCAAGATAAAATTTTCAACATTTTATTAGAGGTTGCACATATTATGGTTACCACATTGCTATTAAAATCTTCATTTATTAGTTTTATAAAAATATATTTCCAAAAAAAGATTTTGATCATATGATTGATATATGATCATTTATACACTCACAAATTGAATTTGCGTAACTTAATAATGAATCAATGTGTAAAATGTTTGTAAATGAATTTGAGTATTAACGATGTTTTAAATATAAGTTAAATATTGATTATCTTAGAGTGTATATCTGACAACATGTTTATCACAATTAAACGTGTTAAATTGTCTAATGCCTTTGTTGGTTGAAGAGTTTTAATATTGATGTCACACTTTTATATACCAAGTCTGTAGTTCGGAATGAGTCTGCGAAGTCCATAAAGAAAGTCCAAGAGAATCAAACAGAAGAAGAAATATAAGAGAGTTGGATGAACTCCGGTCAGAGAGGGAATATTTCTGGTGATGTCGTCTTATGTGGCCATAACTTCCAGGATTACTTCCAGTGCTATCCCTTTCTATCATTTGTCAGAGGACGTGTCCTTTACTGCCCGACACAAACATTTGGAACAGAAACAAATAAAACAAATTACAACTGTCAGAAAATATCATATTTTCAATGTTTCTATAGCTATAGGGGGGCTCAAAAGGTTACATTGTGACTTCTGGATTTACTTCTAAGGTCCTTATAATCTTAAACTGTTATAATAAATCACGTCTGATTTTAAACCAACGCCTAGCTGAGAAACTAACATTTTCAATATAGGGGTTGGGGTTAATTTCTCCCCTTGACACATCTATATTCATCCTTGTGGTCTCTTTCAAAACATTCCACTCAAGTCTTAAACTTTACTTCTTAGATGTGGCTTCTATTTATATAATATGTCAATAATTGCGAAATCACTATCAGAAAATCTAATCATTAGGTATGCTCGTTTCTCGAATTTTTGTTACAACCTGAATCCTAACCGTACAAGCATTTCTAATTATAATCAATTCACTTTATTCTTTTCAGAGTTTCTGCACATTTTGACCTGAATAACCCTAAATCTCACATTTTGGTCAGGAAAAATTCCTTTATTTCCTACAAATTTACAGCATTATAACAAAACTTGTGCTCCACTGTCCAAATTCCTGACAGTTTTTTCCCTTATCTACTACCAATGCTAAAGATCGAGGCTCGTGATTTATTTGGTTTGGTGATTCACATTCTTCCTCTTGTCACTTGCGTAATGCCCTGAAATAATACTCTAATGTAACAACATCTTTGAATCTGCACTTCCTAATCGGCCCAGATAAGTTTATATACCCATTGTATAGTTCGTTGGTACTTACCTTAACATCCTTCTCCTTGCTCGGCAGTTGTCAGGTGCAATCGGCGGCTGGCATCTGGGTGGTACAGTTGGCATCTGGATGGTACAACTGTAATATGGCTGGTATAACTGGTATCTTGCTGGTACAGCTGGAATTTGGATGGTATATCTAGAATCTGACTGGTACAACTGTGATGTGACTGGTATAGCTGGGATCTTGTTGGCACAGCTGGAATCTGGCTGGTATAGCTGGGATCTTGCTGGTACAACTGGAATGTGACTGGTATAGCTGGGATCTTGCTGGTACAACTGGAATGTGATTGGTATAACTGGGATCTTGCTGGTACAACTGGAATGTGATTGGTATAACTGGGATCTTGCTGGCACAACTGGAATATTGCTGTTACAACTGGAATCTTGCTGTTACAACTGGAATCTTGCTGTTACAACTGGAATCTTGCTGGTATATCTGGGATCTGGCTGGTCACTGCTGACCACTGAAAGTTCACATTTGATTAGTGGTCATGGTCACGCTAGTGTCGCGAAAGTATGTTACTTAAACAATTCCCGTATAATTCCCCTATGTCCTCAAAGGTCTTAAGTTTTCAAAACAAACCAAACGTCAGAAACGTGCTCTGACGCCAAATACTCCGTTTCTGACATTAAACTGTCCCTACCCGTCCAACCCATGTACAAATCTGTCAGGAATGGCTTTAGTGAGTAGGGTAGGTAACGTCAACAAACTGTGTGGGTTCCTTTTTAGTGGTTTATTATAAAAGTGTAAGTTTACTACAATGTGACTACAGAAAATGTGATGTAGCTGCTAACACTAATTAAATATATTTAAACGGTAAGACCATGTAGACCATTTTTATAATAACTCTGTCACGAAACTTACAAAGATCCTGACTTCGATGCCCGCTTGGTAGAAACCTGCTGTGTTCCGTAATGGTCCGGGCTTACGGCTGCCATGTGGCCAAGAACACCCTACGGCTAATCCGATGCTCAATCACTGAGGGTGTACAACTGGATTGTATACGAGACTGGATCATATTGGGGGCTCTCTCCCCAAAACTTTAATAGTTATCAATTTCAAGGGGGTCACTTCCCACTCGTCTGATTAATCATGACTATCCAGTCAGCACGCAGTGGCTTTATCAGGTTGACATAATTTGCAATTATTTGTTGTACAACATGCCTATTTGCCAGTATGTAACATATATCATGGTAGCTAATTAACAATGTATGCATCAGTGCTCTGCCAACATAATTCACATGTCGTCAATGTTTAATTTATGTATAAAAAAAATGAAAGAAGACAAACAATTACACGTCTAGGGACCGTTGTAGAGTCTTATTTCCTTAAATATCATTTTAAGGTTTTTTGTTCTCTGTACATTCAAAGACTCTTAATTTATGTGAGCCTCCATAAATAACATTTGGTTTCAAGTCAGATCGGTTGGAAATAAAAAGTTTTACTTGGTAGTTCTAGACGTAAAATTAGTATTATATATGACTGTGTTGATACAAAGATTATGGTTCGGTATCATAAGAAAATTGTGTTCTTTATTATACATTTACTCAAATTTACGACTATTTCATTTACTAATTAGATTAATAATGATGTTTAATTTAAATCACGAATCTTTAAATATAAACATACACAAAATATGTATGAAGTGTAATAAATATAAATTGAGCTCAAATATAATATTTTGTTCTCAAACAAATAAAAAATATATGAGTAATTATTAGTTTTAAGAAAAAATGAAATATGTCTGTATTAAAATTAATTAATTATTAAAATAACAATATAAAAAGTCATTTTGTAACATTTAAATGGTAAAACCATAAGCACTATTGTGTTCATACTATCTAGGTAGAGTCAGGTAAAACAGCTGTTGCACTTGTTCGATGGCTCATAAATCAAAGTTTCAAAACGGTTACTTATTAGAGAAATAAATAATATGTTTATTCTGGTTAATTTGGCGTAGTATTGAGCTGATCCAAATATTAGTGTTGTTACTTTTACCAATAACACTGGACAATAAATTTAATGTGTTTCTATATTGCATTGATTAAATGAGCTGAATTTTTCCTCAAAGAAAAGAGAAATTTTTGTACCAGTGGAGATTTCTACCTTAATATTATGATGAATGTTTATGTTTTATGTGCCCGGAATCAAAAATAATGGATTTTACATCCTGTATAGCCTTCTCTGGGGATATATCTACAAAGGATTTATTGATTTTGTTCGAACATAATATTTAAATATTATATGATTCTACCTAGGTACCTTGCTATTAAATTAAGTTTACGTTAGATTACTAAAGGGAGAGTTTTGAAAATCACAATTTTTTCTTTATGGCTCTGCTGACTTCGTTTAATATGTATATATGGGGAATATTTTATTAAAAAAATTAAAATCTAGATTCTTTCTGGGAAAAAATTCTTAAGGGTAGTTTACCGATAGCTGATTTTTTAATTTTAAATATTTAAAAAATGTCTTTAACAATCTAGTTCAAAATGGGTATTTGGGAAATATTTTCAGAAACTAAATCAAGGTATGCATATACACACACATATATAGATGAATTATGTAACTTATATATTATATATATTCGTGAATTTGCCAAGATCAAAAACCGGGCAAATTTTTGCCAATTCCGTGAATTGTATTCTACTCCTGATCATTGAACTCCAATCTTTACCCAATTCATGAACTGGGCGTGTTTTTTCTTAGTCCTTGAAATGGACATGCGAATAACAGGTGTAATTCCAGAGCCTTTTTTTTATAGGCCTTACCATTTAGCTACAAGAGACCTCCAAAGAAAGGTCCGCACCGACTTTAAAGTTGCTCCAACATTTTGAATTTTTTTTTGGGGGGGGGGGGTTAAAATTTTTAAAATTTTTGGAATTTTTCTGTCGGTTAAATGCTAGAAGATATACGTTTGCCAAATTTCAAGTTTATAGCTCATCTGGAAGTGGGTAATCATTAATGTCAATGAGTGAGTCAGCCATGAGGCTTTATAGTAGTATAATAATTTAAAATAAGTATTTCATTTTATTTTATTTTTAAAATTATTACAAATTTCTAATGGTAAGGTATTTTGTATCTCAAATTGTGATGAAAATCTGATCCAAATTGGAAATTTATGCTTGTGTAAAGTATTCTAAGTCATTTTCATGGGAAATTGAGAGTCATCATTTTGTTTATCAAGTTAAAAAGTGTGTGTGGATAAGAAATGTAACTAAAATTGTTAGAACCTATTTTGATAAAATCGATTTTTTTTCTCTTTTCTCCATTCACTAAACTACAATATAATTTCAGGGTTTGATACATAGTTCCTAAAACAACTTTGAGGAATGATAGGATAATCTTATGTACCAAGTTTTAACCGATCAGTAGAATTGTTTTGGTTTAGTCACGGTAACAGACAGACAGATGGTATTGCAAAAAAAAAAATCTGTTTCAGAACGTCATGAAACGTTGAAAACCATCAAAATATCGTGTTTAAATTATTAGACTATCACAATAATTTCTCTACACGTGTGTTCCTAGAAAGTAATAAGCAACAATATTTGGTAAAGTTTTGGTACTTGTGTAAAATACTATAAAGTCATGTGTAGTATAATCGTAATATTCGCTCACGTGTACAATGCTCTAGATTCCCGTACGATAAGTTACACACTCTATCTAAAAATGAATTAGCTTCCCTTAAAATATAAAGTCACACGTGCAATAGTTTATACTTATGTTTTATCTAGTTTACAGTCTCGAGGAAAATAATCGTATATCTCCAACATTATAAGTGATGTGTCAATATACAAGTTGATTGAATTGCTTATCATTTTAAAAATAAACTGCTTTGCTGATCCAGGACTCAACTTGTTGGTGCGTGGTTGGCTGAGTGAAATGAACACACACTGGCTGTGTAAGGGATGAGGTAACTTTCCTCCCCTGCTTCTGTTCTAGTAGAGGGACAAGGTTCGAGTGGATTATAGAAATATTGATTTCAAGAAATAGCGAGTTCTAAAAATAATATCCCTCCCTCACTTCCCTTATGCGCTGACAGGTAATTGTTGTATAAGATAGTCGCTCCTGTCTTCCCTCTCTCTCTATCTCTCGTTTCCTTTGATTAATGGAGCAGCACTGTGGCGAATATCCGGGGTTCAAAAACCTCTCAGGTCATTGGTGTAGCGGTCGTTTTATAGATTGGGGAGTGGGGGTCACGTCAAAGGTCACAGAAGAGGCACGTGTTTCATTTGGGTTATTTTAATAGCCCGTTCTTGAGCCAATACTGACTATCAGCTATTAAAATCTGGTATAGTAAGATCCGCGGGGCTTGAGTACCAGCCCAGTGTACTGGGGTTGTTTTTATAAACCCTATTTCAATCTCCTTGCATAAAAAATGTGGCTACATCGCCTCTAAGTTCCACCTTCACCCTCTCTGCCATAGATTTTAGCCACTTAATATAGCCTCATACTCACATAAATGGGGTAACTATGAAAATAATATAATTTGAGAAATTGTAGTTAGTTAGAGAGATAGAAGGGGATATATTTAAGAGAAGACACTCCCAGTACACCTGGGTAGGTATTTAACCCAAGCCTCCCCAAACCTGGCAATTTAGGCCATTGAAAGAGTGACGCCTTAGACTATAATACCACTGATGGGGAGTCCCAAATTATTAAAGAATATTAAGACATCACAAATAATAAAAGATACCGCAATCTAACAAGATGAGGCGGATGAAAATTGAATTAAAAATCTACCACATAACCACTCTGGCGACAAAGATTCAAAGTGCACCCTGTTAGTATTGAACACTAACCCTCCGGTATGAGGACAGGCTCTCAGATAAAAAATATATCACAATAATGGTTAGCTTCATATTATTTTCACTATGTCTCCGTCCGGGACCAAGGACCTTCTGAATATGTAACACTCCAAACCTTCCCTACTCGGAATTCGAACAAAGGATTCTAAGAAGCTAGGGATCACCAGTCTGGACTCCAATTACTGACAGGTGTGCGTTTTATACAAATAATAGTTTCCCATCCTAGATATACAAAATATTTTCACAGATGGGCTATGGATGAGGACGGTAGAATTTAGAGAAAATGTACATGATTTGTGTGGAGAAATAATAAGTGAACTATGAATGGGGTGTAGACAACCTATCCATTACCATAATCAATGGTATGGTGCACCACACAAACTTTCTCTTTAATTCTTAAAATTGAGATATTTACTTAAAGTTTGTAAAATTTGTAAAAAGAACATAACATTCCAGCAAATAGTATAAATCATATGGCACACACTGTTACAAAACCATTAAGAAAAGAGGAATATCTATGTTCACCAAAAAGCGTGAGAATCAAATTTATTTTCAAAGACCTGAATAAATTAAAGAATAAATATTTGCTTATAGCTCAGAAATTATTAGTTTTATAAAACTATATTTCAAAAAAATATTTGTATCTTTAATAATAATAAAGCTTTACGGTGATAAGTTATTCCATATCTCAAATAGTTGTGGAAAATGATAAAAGTTGGAAAATTTCCCCTATGTAAAGTACCCTCAAAGTCATTTTCACGAGAAAATGAGAACTGCCATTTTGTTTATAGTAATAAATAGTGTCTAGATATAGCATTTAATAAAAATCACTAGAGTACATTTTGAGAAAATCTATTTTTTCTCTTTTTGCCCTTTAGTAAACTACCCTTAAATTTAGGGTTAAATATATAATTCCAAAACCTCTTTGGAGACAGACGGCAACTCAAAAACAACTTTTTCTGTTTCCGGGGGTCATGAAAAGTTGACATTTATCAAAATCTTGAGTTCGATTTATTTGACGATCACAATACTCCGAGGGGTCCAGTGGAAGTAAAAACAGTAAAGGAAGGTCTAATAACTTTGTCCACGTGTCCACCGGTGCTAAAGATAAAATATTCTAATGGTGGTTTTATTACTTTGCCTATGATTGTTTTTAAAGTATTTTAATGTGTTCATTAAACTTTCCTAAGGGATATTAATCCTTTTTACCAGCGCTGAGACAAACACGAGACCCTCTTCAAACACAGGTGACAGCTAAAATAATACAATAATTCAATATTTATGTACGACACTAGTTCATTGGTGCCAGTGTAGGGTGGGATTTTTGACCAAGCATAGCATGGCCCTGTTTAAACTTGATCATTTGGTATTTCTTCTGGCTGAGTGTCCAGATTTTTATTCTGTGATAACCGTCAAATGCGTGAAACAATTTTAATGAAATATACATATATATATTTTTAACCTAGGCCAAAATCTGTACTGTACATACATGATTTCTTAAATCTGATTATCCATTTCAATATGTCAGCTGATAAAAAGGTTTTTCATTTAATACCATACTTCAATTGATTTGAATTTAAATTTCTAAGGAATCAATCAAGTACCTATGATGTATTTTTTTAAATTTTGACATACATTGTTGAACGAACGGGGTTAAACTGCGTGAACAATGGTTATTCTTTATAAATAAAATAAATGATTGGATATAGTATTAATTTTTTTCTATCTAACTTGATCACTAAGAGAAAATATCAGCTTCAATTCCAAGGATAAATTTCAGGAGATATTTCAACTTGAAATAAAAAGATAAATATTAAGTCGATAGTAACGATTATAGCACGACATAAGAATGTATTTTTAACTGAATGTACTTAGCATTTTTTTAATGGAGGGAGCAACGTCTACTGTTCACAGAACTACTAGTTTAATTGTTTTATATATTGTATGCTGACGTAACCCTTTGGAAACAGATTAATTTCTATTTTGAAACTGAAAATAATTATTTGAATAATTTAATGAAGTCTTTTAAACTTAAATCTTGCATGGCTTAAGATTAATTTTAGGCCTCTCATCCACATGATCGATATATTATTAATCTCTTCATCGCAAAACTTGTGTGGCAAAAATATCCTCCAAACTTATTCCACGATTATTGTGATTTATGCCACTGTTCTATTGATGCACCGTTGAGGCAGGAATACCCCCTTCTTTCCTGGGACACCCCCTTCACCTTTCCTATTCCCTTATTCCCTGCGATGTAATCATCGGAGGTTTACAAACGATCCACCCCACGGCAATCTAGCAACAAATACAATTATGTCACACGGAGCTACGTGAGAAGAGCAAATCATCTTCTAGTTTTCTCACATAAATTAGGCTAAATTTTTTACTCGCACTCTATAGTGGTAGTTATGGTTATCATTGATTAAATTATGTATTAAAATATGACATAATGGGGAGGATGAATAGTGACCATATCATATATTACCTAATTAACGTGATGCAGTAATTAAGGAAATATTAACCAAATAAATGAACAGTTTGAGAACTGCTTTTCAAAAGACACATAAAAAGGTGATGTACTCTAAAAATGTTGATCAGGAAAAAAGATGGTGCTGTGAGAACCTAATCTTCTTGACAGCCTGAGAAGTGACGAGAGTGACAGTAAGATAAATAAAAACAGAAGTACCTATTATATTAGCCTCATATTTTTTATTTTTTTTAAGTTGATTTTAATCAACTCTGAACAATCACATGGGTGGACATGTAATGACAAAAGGTAGAATGCTGTTGGAGATATGTAAGGATAGAAATAATAAATTTTACGGAGGAGCAGGCTCATACAGTAACGAAATCATAAGTAAATTATAAAAGGACAAGATTGACATAGTCCTAATACCCTCAACATCACTTTTATCTAAGCCAATATAATATTCCTCAATTTATCTCTCCTTACTTTCCAGCTTTGACAATAACGCTGAAATCTAGGTTACATTCACCCCTCTTCAAAAAAATCATTCATACAATAATGAAATCATTTCCATTTTTCATGTTCACACACAACTTCAAAATTTCATCTATCATCAGTGATCTAAATTCACTAATTTTTAATATTCATCTAGGGGGGAAAAAGTATTGTGAATCAATAAATCATGTGAGGTAACCATCAAGAAAACAGGTTAAGGGCTCACAACTATGACCTGTAGCTCGCAAAACCAATCAGTAGACTCTATCAGAGGTGGCTATTGCTTCAGATATTCGCGCTGAAAGAAATGGCTATAACCGAAAGGTTAAAATTGACCCTAATTGCTGTAATCGACTGATAGACTACGAAGTACATTTTCACTGGAATTCTTAGTGTCAGATCGACCTATTTATCCACGACGTACTTATGTGTAGGTCAGGCTAAACTCTTTGTCCCTGAGGCTATTCAAGCCGAGTTCATTGTATGATGTAACGTTAGTCTATTCAATCTTCAATTTCAATACTTAAACTTTTCTCTTTAAACTTTTCTGGGAATACTTTTAATATTAAAATGTAGAACTTATTGATTGTTAGCCTTAAAATTACATCTTTAAATGTTGTATCTTTAAAGAGGTATTCTTGCTTGCTGATAAAGTTTAATCAAGTGTGGGCTTCTCCTGAATAAATTTTGAATTTTCTTTGGGCCCTAAAAAGGGCCATAGGGCTTATAGCTATTTTTTTTTTTTTACTCTAAGCTTCTCGCTTTGTGAGCAACCTATGATCATTGCTCACTATTAGGGGTCAATTAGACTATGTTGTTTGTAGCTGTAGGATGGGCTTAATCCAAAAATAATATTTTTATGGGAACATATTGTTGGCCCTCAAAATGGCCATTTTGTAAGATTACTAAACTTGGGAGGTCATCCATACTTAGGGTAGGATAGGTAGTCCTTTTAAGAGTCTTTGGAAGATCTTATTTTAGGGAGGCTCCGCCCCTGATGAGTATAAACTGAGTGCTATGTGTTTGTCCTTAACAGGGCCGCTTGTCCATGATAAAAAGTAGCTAGGTTCACCTTTTAGAAAATAGACCTACCTATAAATCAAACTGTGTACTATAATTAAAACAGTGGTGTGGGCTTTATTTGATTTTTCACCTTTTGAGATTAATGCAACGAATAAGGGTAAATACATGAAATAATTAATGCAAGAAACATTGTTTTTATGCATTTAAGCCAAGGGTTGATTTCCCTCCATTACTTATCTCAATTTTATTCCTCAATGAAATGGATATGTATAAATATTAAAAAAGCAACTGTTCAAAGTTTGGATTAAATATGTTAATTCTTTCAAAAGCTATCATGAGACATATTCCACATGTTTATGGCTATTTTTTAATTTATTTTTACACCATGATAGACCACCTTTGCAAGGAGTGAGGGAGGTAAGAGGCACGAGAGTGCAAGCAAAAATAAATTCCACACCTCTTCCCCTCTCCACCCCAATTTTGTTTTTTTCTCTGTGTCACCTAAGCAAGCACGGGCACCCCCAAATCATGGGGCCCTATGTAGCCGCACTGTTTGTACACCCTTCAGGGAGGCCCTTTCTAGACCAAAACAGTGATATAATAATTACTGTGACAAATGAAAGTAAGTTCCTCCATAAGGATCTGGCCATGCAGAGTAATTTAGAATGAGTCATTCTATTGCTTTTCATTCATATTTTATTCTGTAGCTTTTTTATCTCCTACATCTTTTTTGAATTTGTGAATCTGGATCACAGGCCCCGGCCTCAGGAAGTCCTGGGCCCAGTATCGTGGTACCAATAGTAAGGGTCCTGGGTGGCTGAAAGGTAAGGGCCTCACTCTCGCAAATAAACTGGGTTATCGGGGACAGAGAGTTTGGGTTTCGAATCATGTCTGGTGTGCCAAGATTTTTTTCTTACAAAGAAAGGGTCCACCAACAGGCATGTCAAACTTACTGCCACACGTGGGCCTATCTATTATTCTCTACGGTTGCGGACTTTTTTTTTATGAACCAACAACATTCAATACTGCCTGATTCGTCTTATTATAAACTTCATATAAACACACTATATGATTATTATGAAATTTAGAAATTGGTTGTTATTTGGGGAAATCTAGAATATGAGGTTGGTTTGGCCAATTTATACTCTTTACTTGCCATAGCTCCATTCAAAAAAAAAGGTTCAATTTTGCGAACGGAATACGTGCAATGTTTGTCAGCACATGAATCTAACCGTTCATACGAAGGGAAATAATCGCTTGAAATGTATAGGCTTCCAGACAAGCTTTTGTCTTCAATCATGAAAGTGATTTCAAAAAACGATTTAAAGTCAAACACGCACACACATTTGAAAAAAATAAAATCTAATACCTTAAGAAAAGTAGAGAGAAGGTCTTAGAGTTTATTTTTATTGTTAAGGACTTTGAAAATAGGTTTTTTAAGGATTGTGACAATATAACATTTTCTGAAATACGGTCCCTTTAGTACTATTAATTTTCATTGTAGCTATCTTGATCAAACGAGTTTGATACACCTAGTTTTCTAATATCCCTTCGTGTAAATACATATACATATCCTCTAAATTCTACCTACCACATCTGTAGACTGTTAGTGTAAGTGTGCACATAGTCTGGAGTGATAGTAAAACGTGATACATCAGCGTTTAATTTTCCGGTTGATGCTAATATTATCTCTGTCTAAGTTTAGACCATGGCCACATAATTGCAGTAGTAAATTAAAGTCTCGTCTTTGTAGCACTTCTATTTGTATAAATACTAGATTTCCTAGGAGTTATCCCGGCCGTCAACATATCTACAACCTTGGGGTATGAAAGAGATAAAATTTGGGATTTAGAATAAATAATTTATACCTATGGAGAGTATGCAACCAATTATTAAAAACCATCTTAATACTCCCTTACAGCTCCAGGATTCAAACCTTAACCTCCTAATAACCAACTAAACAGACCAGAATAAACTGACGCCTTAGTATGTGTGTTCACTAGCGTGGCTATTTAATAAAATATTACTTCATGATTTGTTCGCCTGGATTTAACTCGGAGCTTCATACGATGAGCTACTATAATTTCTAGTTTATTTCTCTCTTTATATAATGTTATAAGACCATTTCCGGTAATTGAAATTACTAGAAAACGATTTAGTCGATTTTCACAAATGAACACTCACTATAAAAATTTAAATTCCAGAATATTGGAAAAAAATAATAACTTCCATTTAAAAAAAATCTATTTTGCTTGCAAATATCAAGCTTTATACGCAGTGGCTCATCTGTCTAATCATTTTACTTTCTCGCTAACTTACAGGTAGAGAAAATATTTTGATCATAAAAAAATGATCTAGAGATTTTGATGAATTTCAACGTTTCATGACCCCCGAACCCGAAAAAGTTGTTTTTGAATTTCCGTCTGTCTGTTTTTCTGTCCATACCTCCAACTAAAGCATAAAATATTTTACCGATCGGCTAAAACTTGGTATCTAGAGTTTTCATAGGGTTGCCCCGAGCGGTTTTTGGAATTGGATATTTAACCCTAAAATTAAGGGTAGTTTACTGAAGGACAAAAAGAGAAAAAGTCTATTTCCTCAAAATCGGCTCTAACGATTTTGATTAAATTTCATTTCAAAACATTCTAAACAAAATAGATACTCTAAATATTTCGGAAAAATTACTTTAAGGATATCGGTCTGATGAGTAAGTTCACATTTTTTATTATATCTCCGAATCTATTTGCGATATTAAATTAGTTATCATTGAAAATATGTAGATCTATTTATAATACAGAGCTTTTATTCGAAACATATTTTATAAAACCAATAGCTTTCAATCTATACGCAAATGTATATATATTTTAACTTTTCAAACACCCAAGGTAAAGTATTGCGACCGGAAAAAAAATTTAACCCAAAATTTTGATCAATGTTAACGTCTCATGAACCCCCGAGCCCTAAAAAGTTGTTTTTGCAATTATATATGTCTGTGTGTCTGTTTAACACTAAAATTAAGAGTAGTTTTATAAAGGGTGAAAAGAGAAAAAATCGATTTTCTCAAATTCGGCTCTAACGATTTTGATTAAAATTCGAAACTAGGCGTTGAATAATATTATAAATAAAATCACTATTTTCATTTTCGCATGAAATTGAATTTTAGGTTACCTTACAGAAGCGGAAATTACCGTATCTCCACAATTATTTGGGATACTAAAAAACTTATCATTACAAAATTATAGTACTACTAGCTTTTGCCCGCGGCTTCGCTCGCGTTAATGTAGATTTTATCAATAAATTCAGGTTGTCGATTGACACAGGAAATATGAC
>CABFWO010003016.1:78955-99730 GCA_902155825.1 Timema genevievae | reverse complement strand
AAGGCCCAGAGTAATTTAAGGACTTTTCCAGGCCTTAAACAGACACACATTAAATTCCAGGTCTTTCAAGGACCATACGAACCCTGATAGGTGTTATAATTAATTAATTTATTTGAGATATTTAACACACACTTTTTGAATCGACTAATTATATCAGCACAAGATAAATTCTATGAGCCAGACCGAAAGGGCCTACTATTTTGTCAGGAAAGGTACTTTCACATACCTTTCAAGGTTCTTTTACATGCCATAATCGACACTGTACCAACGGCTTTACTTTCCCTCTGAATGAAGTTGTGCTATGTATTTTTATCACTCAAGAAAAATCCGTTGACCTCGGCTGAGTTTGAACCCCATGAACATCAGGTCCTGAGGCTAGTATTTTACCCCAAGATCACTGAGGTCAACTGGAAATTATTAAAGGTACCTATAGTGAATAATAAGACTCACCAGAAAAGAGGGAATTCTTAAGGTAAATTCTATCATTGTGTATGATCTTCCAGAACTTGACAAGTGTTAGGATGTCTTCTCGGAAACGCAGTCCGACTCCCGACGGGCAGCCCGGTGGGCAGCAGAAGTAATCCAGGCAGTTGGTGTACACTCTCACGCGCAGCATTATCTTACTCAACGAGATGGTCAAGACGTCGCTTTGCAGCAGAGACATAGCGCAGGCCAATAAACTGGCACGAGACAAGATTAGGTTTCGAATAATATTTTACATTGACTCTAGAAGGTAAGAATATTTCAGTTTAAAAAGTTATGTTATATTTGTAAGGTCTAGAAAAAATTGATAGAAACATATAAAAGGGAATGAACAAAATATGGCTTTTACAAATAAAAGAAGAACACAGTTCACACTTTACATTGCTGCCATCGGAGAAAAAGGTAGTGGCTGCCTCTTGAAGAAAATCGATCGCTACCACCCAATCCTCAAACCTAGATTTATTTCTATTGTAACTCATCAGGAGAGAGGTAGAGAAAGAATATCGGTAAAGAATGATAGGACACTTGGTTAGGAAAATGTAAAAGGAGCGTCATAAATAACAATTGCTGGAAATGTTAAAGTTAAAAACCTTTATATGTGTGTTGTTTCCTTTGGATGAGTTCATTAAATCTTCAAATCCTTAAATAAGTTGAATGCTTAAGAATATTCCAATGAAGGGAACAAGGGAAAAAAGAGGGTAAGTCACACTACACACATTTTCCAGGACAAGATTTTAGTGCATCAAACCCCATAAAGACACCAGCAATTAAATTTTTTTAAATTAATTTAAATATGACAGAGACATCTTTTAACCATAATCTAAAGTGCATTAGAAAGCTCTCATGATTGTCTAACAGATGGCTGCACTAACTCAATATGAGTGAGAATTGAACTCTTCCCCCTTTTCCCTTGTACCTTTCAAATTGAACAAAACAATTACGTTTTTATTTGGTTTAAGTTTTTTTAGAGGTATTAGGATGCTTGCTAGTCATTTTTACCAACATAATCTAAGAAATAACCTAACAATCAGATTCCCAGAAAATGTATTATTTTACCACTTAATGAATGTTACTTCACATTAAAACATTTTTAAATTTCTCACATCCCCTCGGTGTATTGTGATCATCAGGCTCATCAAATGTTTCCAGCCTGTGGCGAGGTCAGTTTAGTAACCATGCCTCCCTTCCTCTATTCTTCCACCACTCTTTTCTTTTCACGTGCACACTTGTTGTTATCTGCTTCTCCTCTTTCTTGGTCTCCCTTGTGGTCTTTTTCACTACATTCTTCATTTTCATAGTTTTATTTGGCATCCTCTCTTTTTCCATCCTCATTACATGCCTATACCATCTCAGTCTTGCTTCCTCTACTATCTCATGTACTCCCTGTACCCCAACTCTTTCCCAAACAACTTCATTCCTAATCCTGTATTTAAGTTCATGGTTAAATTAGTCTTGCGCTACTCTCGCAGTAAACTAGAATGGCTGATGATGAGGAGATCGAAGTTCGAATCTCGGTCAGGTGTACTGAGGGTGGTTCCTACACGCAAATGTGGGTGTACTTACTTGAAATATAGCCTTCCTAATCCCTAAAAAAAACCCATTAACATGATTAGTACACAAGTGTATAACCCGAATGGTGATAAAAAAAATGGTGGTGAGATTATTAAAATGTATATTATTGGATTAGAGATTCATAGGTACAATAGGTTTGTATTTGAGAAAAAGTATATTTGGCCTCATCTCTAAAATTTTGTTCAAGGTACCTGAAGCGTATCCCGACCGTTGATATGTGCCTGTTCAAGTGTCTGTCAATGTCTCCAACTGTTCCAGGTAGTGAGCGATGTAGGAGGCTCACCATCATGCTCACCTTGTCATCACTGCTGTACTTTACTGACTCCAACAACTCCGAGAGAAACTGTTTACAAACATTGCTTAGGGTTAATTTTAGGGCTGTGGGTCGAGTCGGGTCTGAGTCGAGCTTGAATGAAAACTACTTTTTTTCCGAGTTTGAGTAGTATAGACAATATTTTTACAAGAAATAAGTAAAATCGTATTTTTGGGGGGGGGGAATGTATAATCAGTAATCACACAAATTCTTATCTTCAAGTAAATTTAATTTAATTGTACTTTTTTTTGACACTCTTAGTACCAGGCCAAAATTATGTACCTACCTGCAGAAACCGGCCAATTTTAGGGATATAAAAAAATTAATTTCTCCACAGCCACACATTGGATTTTAAAAGTTCAGAAACCAATTTAAAGCTACATTCTTCTTTATTATGAATAATTTTAATCTCATGTGTTATCTTGTAAAGTGCTCTTATTAGGGTTCTTATTAAAAGTAGTGTAAAAGTCAAAAACAAAAGAGTCATATAAATAATAAACTCATACAATCATCTGGTAAAGTAGATCTAGGTGATAGATGTTATATACAATAAAATTTGCATAGAGGCTCATAATGAATAAACCAAAATTTTAATTACTACCTGATTTGTAAATAAATTTACTATAAAATTAAATGTTATTGACTATAGTCCTACCCGTGAGATAGTATTAGAATGCATCTTAGTCTATACATTATAAATTACAATAGCTTATATGTAAGGTGTTTATCATTCAAATACATATTATTCATAATTGAAGAGGCATTTAGGCCCTATAATATAAAATAATATTTTCATGTTGACGTTTGCAAGATAGGCCAACTATAACAAAGCATTCACTTTCTTAAATGGCATTGGATTCTATATTTTATCACTAATTCCGCCAATTCTTCTATTGCATCATCATTGCCATCTATATCATGGGCTAAATTTCCTATTCATGCTATTTCATTATCAAATTAAAATGTTCTCCTCCCAAATGTTTATGCAGCACAAACACAAGAATCATAAGTGCATGTTATTCTAAGCTCTAAGAATCACTGAACTTGAGCTACTTGGAGGGTGAAATACAAGGTTGTTATAGTTATAAAAATACCACTCAGATGTGCAATGAAATACCATATATGACCACAACTCGGAACTAACAGTTCAAGGAATGCATAGCACTAACCAAATACGTAGAAAACATGGGAAAAGATTTTATGCCGGTTTAAATTCAAGACCCTGTAGAATTGACGGGCTTGGCGAATTTCATAAGAACGGCCTTTCATAAATTTGACGGGCATGTTGTCAAGATGGTTAACTAGACAGAAGTATATACTAAGTGACTATATTCTCTATTAAATTATATCTCAACCTGTGGGTCGTTGCAGTTATGGCTGCAGATTATTGCACTAAAATATATTTTAAACCTTTTATTGGGAAAGGATCTATATAATAAGCCCTCACTCTCATTTTAGTTAAAAGTTTACTTGTCAAAGGCTACCAACTTTACTTAGATATTTAGTTTTCGGTGTGTAATTTGAATATAAACGTATATTTTCCCCCTTCATGCCCAGATGAGAAGTTTAAAATGATCCCTCCCCCAGATCTCTATCTATTTGTTGCACCAAACCACTCAAGTAACGATTTTTAAACAAAGAGAAATATTATATTTACCAATATACAGCTATACACAAATCATGGTTTCCATGGCGATGTAAGTAAAGAATAATTGTACAGATGAACCACTGCCCACACAGAAGGAAATGATGGAAAATTTTCTAGAAAAATTGGGTTTTAGTTTTAGGACACTATATTTACTGGCAACCTGATTCCCTAATCTTTAAAATGAGTGTTCGTTTGTCAAAATCTGTTCAGTCATTTCCTAATAATTTCTATTACCGGAAACGGGCTTATCAAATTATTTATAAGGAATTGAATAAAATTATTTAAACCGAGAAAAAGATCGAAAATTCAGAGTAGCCTACACAAATTTTCCAGGATTTGTAAAAATCTTCGAGTTGAGTTGAAGCAGATACTAAAACTCACCTCGAACTATAAATAAGTACTCGCACAACCCTAGTTTTTTTAACCCAAGAACAGATAGCTACTACCATGAATATTATTAATCCAACTTGATAAAAATAGGTAAATATATATATTTTATCTATCTAGCACAGCTTCTTACTACCCGTTCGGGTTATATGCTTAAGTACTAACTAAGCTAATGGATTAAGAATTGGGATGGTTGAATTTAGAGGAAGTGAGCCCGCATTTGCATGGAGGTAGAGTGGAAAACTAGTTATAAAAAACCACCCCCAGTTTACCTGATCGAGATTCAAACCTCGATCTCCCCGTCTTCGGCAGTCGAGCTCAACACGACTAGCGCGTTAGCTAACTATGCCACCGAGGTGGGTAGTGAAATATAAAAATTGTATGAACTTGGAATACAAATTTGTTATTTATCTTATATGAAGTATGTAAAAGAAATATGTACAATTTAGTCATCATTATCATCATCATTACTGGACGTTTATGACCAGCAGAGGGTTGGAGGGCGGCGTCGGTTGTCGGTCGCCATCGTTGTCGTCGTCATCGTCATCGTCGCCTGCAGTTTCCAGCCTGTGGCCAGCTCACTTTAGTAAAATGCCTCCATCTACCTCTATCCTTTCACCGTTCTTCCTCCTTTAATTGCATTCCTTCTTCTCCTCTCACTTGCACACTTTCTGGTATATGCTCCTCCCATTCTTTTCTTAGCCTCTCTTGCGGTCTTTTCACTACATACTTCATTTCCATAATTTTATTTGGTGTCTTCCCCTTCTACATCCTCATTACATGACTATATCATCTCAGTCTTGCTTCCTCTAATATCTCATGTACTTCCTGTACCCCAACTCTTTCCAGGTTAACTTCATTCCTAATATTGTTTTTCCTCATGACAGTTAACATGCTACTCACAAACTTCATTCCCATGGCCTCCACTTTTCTGGTCTGTCTTACATTCAATGTCCATGTTTCTGCTGCATGTGTGACAATGGGTACAAAGTACGCAATGTACAACAAACACTTCCTTACACTTTAAGGGCACTTCTCTTCTCCATTTAAGGTATCTTATAAACCTATAACAATTCTCCCTGCTGTCCTCTTCTCATTAAATCCTCTCTACTTCCACCCTTCATCTGAATCACGCTTTCAAGATATTTTACGTTTTGTACTTTTCTTAGCTCCATTCCATCTAACTTTATAGCTTTACTAAGTCTTATCCTCTTCCTTGTCATTACCATCACTTCACACTTCACACTTCACCATATTAAATTTCATTCCACACTCTTTCCTACTTTCATTTCTATAGGTGTTCCTGTACTTCCTATTCCTTCTCTTCCCATATTATCAAGTCATCAGCAAACATCATGGCTTTCATTCTTTCCTCTCCGAGTTTTCCTGCCACTTATTAAAGTTACTAAAACAATTTTAATACATTCATACATCAAGTCATGTCATCTACAGCTGTCACATTCTATCGATATTATTAAGTCATATAAAATAACACAAATAGTACAGTAAATTGTTATTAATGTTGGCTGTTTTTCCTAAAAGTTTCTTTCTACCAAAATCCTAATGTATTAACACTGAATGTTTGAGAAGTGGCACCGACACATTTTTATCCACGTTATACGAGATGTCGAAATAAGGTAAGGTTTGTTTTATCGTGCAAGGACTGGAGTCCTCTAACATGCATATAAAAAAAAACCACTTTCCCGAGAAAAAAAAGCCCCAGTTCATCATCTCACCTGTATCCACACTCTGTGAGGTGTCACATATGGGGAGGTCTGTTCTTTCCCGCAAGGACTGCACCTCTCCAATGGAAAGGTGGACCCCTCCTGTCCCGAGAAGAGACCCAGTCTCTTGTCGACGACACACTGCCACGAAGAGAGCATCTCCTGAAGGAAGAGGAGCTCGAGTTTTGGCCGCGCTGACAACAGCCACAGCCAGCAGTCAACCGCCGTACTCATAACCTCCTCCGTGAATAGTTGCACCTGAGACCACGAGACCGCCCACAGCAAGTTGCGAGAAAAACCTGAAGCAAGATAGGGGTCTTTTATTTGCATGTCCACCAACGATATCAATGACAAAGGAATAAGAGAATAATAAGAGAAACTGCACTGGTATTTGCCTAAAAGGAGGATTAGAAGAATTCAATCTTAGAATAGCAAGAGAGGCATTAAACCCAAGCCTACCAGTCAGAGTTCGGCAAAACCCCTCCTTCTGTTCTTCTCGAGATAGTTAATCACAAATGACAGTAGCAAAGATAGATGTGCAAATCTTCAACATTTTGACTTGACTTTGAGTTTGAAACAATTATCAGCTTCGACTTTACCTTTTTTTTAAAAAAAAAAAGCCGTCTTTTGACAGTAAAGTTATGTAACGTCACCAAACAATATTGACAGCAAAAAATAATCCATTTATGTTCAATTATTGTGTTTTGAGCTTTTGTATACATTACAAATCAATATTCATAAGGATACATCCGAATTCATTGAATTTCAAAGCGTGATAATAACTTGATTTATCAGATTAGGATGAAATATTACAAACAATTGTACATAAAACATTTTTCAAGTTATAAAACAACTAACAAAAAATATTCAAACTTTTATTTAGCTTTAATAATATTTCATATATTCAATGCGAGTTTGGTTCGAATTGAAAAAGTGAACTTCGCACAGTCCTAATAGCAAGTATAGACTATTGTTTTGTTTTTTTTTAAGATTGGATCCTTTGAATCCCAAAATCCTGAAGTATAATCCAGAGCCCCCCTACCCCTCATTTTTCCACAAAGCTTCCATTCTAAAACACATGGTGACATTGTATTCCAGGACAAGTTATATTCCTTTCTTTAGATGGTACATTAAGTATATTGTTCTAAAAATATTTTGTAGGGATTGAAATATATTACAACAAAATGGACAAAAAAAAGATCCAGTCAACCTCATCACATCATATCCATATCTTAAGCTAATTCTATCCAGGCCACCTCAATACTTCATATCCATATCTTGAGCTAGTTCTATCCAATCCATCTCAATATATTGAGCTAGTTCTATCCAATCCACCTCATCACACCCTATCGTAAGCTAATCCTATCCAGTCCGTTTCATTAGGTCCATTCTAATGTTATCCTCCCATCTGCGTCAAGATCTTCCCAATATTCTCTTCCTTTTGGTTTTGCCAGTAAATACCTTGAATGCTGTTCCAGACTCATGCTGCATGTCCTGCCCACCAAAGCCTGTGAGATCCGATTAACCTAAAAATGTCTGTTTATGAGTATCAGGTATGTAACTAACTCATCATTATAATACCTCCCCATCTTCAGATCTTTTTCAACCAAATATCATTCTTTCAAACACACTAGATTTCTTCTTATCATGTAAGGTGAAATACCATGCTCCACAATCCTGGAGAACAACCGGTGTTTTGTATGTTCAGAGTTTCATATTATATTTTTTGATAAAAGATGATATTTTAACAACTCAATGACTGACCAACAGTGGCTTGACTGTATTATTTACCTAATTTCCATTCTAATATTGATATTACGTACAAGACTTGTTCCTATATATTTAAACTCAGTAATCCTACTGAATGATTGTCTAAATGAAATCATTTTCCTCTTAAAATTGCTAGCCGCTTGTGAGAGTAACTTTTTTTTTAGCACCGAATATTACTACCTGTTCGAGTTATACACTTATGAACTAATTACACTTATGGTTTTATGGATTAGGGAGGTTATATTTATAAGAAGTGTACCATAATTTGCGTGGAGGGAGAGTGAAAAACTATTTTGGAAAAAAACCACCCTTCAGTAAACCCGACCAATATTTGAACCTCGATCTCCCTGTCATCGGCAATCTAGTCCACTGCAAAAGAAGTGCATTAGACCACGCGGCCACAGAAGCGGGTGTGAGAGTAACTGCTTAATGTACCGGGCAAAAAGATGAGTAGAGCTGTGGCCCGCCACAATGCTTTTTTATGCTCTTCATTGTTCTTCTCTTTGCACGCCAATGAAAGATCGTCGATTAGCCGTCCCATTAAAATCTTCTCATCACCCACTTGTTTTAGTAAGCTTTCAATCTCTCCAAGACACCGACTACGTAAACTCAACTTGGTGACAAAGTTGGCTGCGTCAGTCGTGACGCAAAGTGGTCGCCTGCTGAACAGGCTCGCCTGTCAAAATCATTCCAAATCATATTTCAACAATTTTTTTTAAAAACAAGGGTGGTAAACTAGGAATAGGTGGAATAGCTTGTAAGTATCTTCAGGTGTATAAATACTTTGAACGTAAGACTTTTATCTAGTGTAGTACTGCAGATGGCTTTTCCTAAATGGTTTCCCATTCTCCTTCCACATAAATGCAGGCATATTACCTCTACCCCATTAGAGTAATTATCATGTATGTGTATAACCTGAAACCCGCCTCGGTGGCGTAGTTGGCTAATGCGCTACTCGTGGTGAGCTCGACCGCCGAGGACGGGGAGATCGAGGTTCGAATCTCGGTCGGGTGAACTGGGGGTGGTTTTCCTAAATGGTTTTCCACTCTCCCTCCACGCAAATGCGGGTTNTGAGCTCGACCGCCGAGGACGGGGAGATCGAGGTTCGAATCTCGGTCGGGTGAACTGGGGGTGGTTTTCCTAAATGGTTTTCCACTCTCCCTCCACGCAAATGCGGGTTCACTTCCTCTAAATTCAACCTTCCCAATTCCTAATCAATTAGCGTAATTAGTACTTAAGCGTATAACCCGAACGGGTAGTAAGACGCGGTGCTAAATACTATTATAACCTGAACAGGTAGTAAGGCCCGCTAATAAAAAAATATATATATTCAAGGTGAAGTCAAAGTATTCGTAGCTTCAAACTAACTAATTTAGTTCAACCCACACTCAGAGAGGCTGACTGCGCGTTAGAGCCAATGAAACGCACAACACACTCCATGGCTAATGCCACTCCAGTGTGGTGGCTGCCGATATTCTGGTTCAGGTATTCCTGGAGATGGGAGCAAGTAACCCGTGGAGCCCATTTCATTGCCTCTTGGATGATACTTTGACAACGCGATTCAAAGTCCTTCACAATATTCTGCAGAGGAAAAAGAAAAGATAAGTAAGATACGGTAAATCAAATTTAAATTCAGGGGAGAAAATGAAGTTTGTTATTGATTTTACCCGCCTCGGTGGCATAGTTAACTAATGCGCTAGTTTTATGTTGAATCAGACACATTAGGTCGGAGCCGGACGTTGGGTGTTATAACTGTTCTAGGATCAAGTTAGTTTATAAATCGTGTGATGATATAATCAGTTGCTTCAGAAAGTGGACGTTAAATACCTCTAGTAAATGTTTTTAACAACAATTATAATATTAAAATAAACAACATTACTGTGTAATGGTAAGGATTGCAAGTTAAGGTCAGTTTCTCATACTTTACCTCCCTTGCTACCATCGTGTCCATTATCTCGATACTAAGGTCTGGACGGCCCGGCATCACAAGAGGAGCAGCTTCTTCGTTCACGTCACCTTCCAAGGTAAGAGACAACAAGTGAAGGATGTCGAGCATGGACCAAAGCACACAACGATTCCAGAGGAGATGAGGGAACCTGAAATAGAGATGCCTTGCTTTATCGAAAGAAACTTAGGGGCCATTGCGGGATGTAATGAAACCTTTAGTGCAAAGAAAAGGGGAGATTGTATTTTAGTAACAATCTCCGAGGTGTAATAAACGTTAAGTAGTGAATTGTGGGAGTGGAAACACCTTTAGTGCATCCACTAATGAATTGAACCCAGGACTCCTGGTTCAGAAACTACAGCACTACCCTGAGGATCGAGCCTAAATATTAAAATAAACCAGCATCAGTCAATGCATGCTCTAACAGGTCATACCTTCTCATTAGACTTGATTACGGAGATCTATGGGGTTCGAATCCTGATTAGGTGAGGGTGTTTTATTTTTATCCTTGCCTTACTAACGGTTTAAGTTGTACGCATATATTATAATTACTCAAGTGGGGTAGGGATGAGGAAGGATACATTTTAGAGGTAATCTACCAGTATTTGCGTGGAAGAAGAGTGGGAAACCTTTAAGGAAAAATCACCCTCAGTAGACCTGACCAGGATCCAAAACCCTATCTTCCTGTCACCAGCAGGCCAGTCTAACACGAGAGTGACACCTTAGACCGTTCGGCCACTTAAGTGAGTTACTGAAGCTATAATTTACTAATGGGGTTTCCCACTCTCTCCATGCAAATGCGGGTATGTTTTCTATAATTTATACATTCATCTCTATACCATTAGTGTAAATATGCAGAGAGCCCGAACAGTAATATGGTGTAAAAATAAACACAAAGATTCTTTTAAACAATTATGAACATGTTTATGTGCAACTAGCCAAGATAATATATTAAATCAGAGAAAAAACCTACCTGTCAATGAGTTGTGACAAGTACTTGTCTGATAGTATACGAATTGTATTGTGAACGTGATTAAAGTTCACAAGAAGAAATTGAATATGATCTTCCAGTTCCATATCACGAGCTTCATTTTTAGGCATTTTAGACAATATTTCTATTAATGTCTCAAAAATATGATCAGCCACACTGAAAATAACACAGAATGTACATTTTAGTAAACAAATTACTGCAAAAAATTGTGTATTTTGTGTTAAAGCAGTTTTGGTATTGGAGTTAAATTAATTTAAAGAGTTTGGTGTTTTTTATTTTAATTTAATCCAAATGTGTTTATTAACAAATATCTGGGAACAAATCTTTAAAATGTCAAAGTTGAGGGTCAAAGCTTCTTCAGCTTCAACACCCGCAGTAAATTTTGCATCCTTGAAACATTTCAAAGAAAGAGAAAAATTTCCATATATTACCATCCAATTTAAAACACCTCACTAAATAAGACATATTTCAACATATATTCATTAAGTATTTTAACATGAGCTAGTGATTAAAATACATTTATAACGTGAAACATAAATACATTAAGATATGTCAGCATAACAAATATTGTGTGCTTTGGTTTTATTTTTCTCTCTAAGCCTTTATCTTTACCTACTACCTAGATACACTAAAAAGTTTGTTTGAAAATTAAAAGGAGTTTGATGTAACAACAACAAAATTGATCTTCCACTTCGGCTTCAACTTTGCTTTGCATGTTTAATGTTATGCTTCGCATTAAAAAAAAGATACCTTAACGCACCCTAATGATCAGGAAGTCCCAATGTCTAAGAGCCTAGATATAGCGCATAGAATAAAATGTATAGTACTGTTACTTACTATTGGATACAGTTCCACATGCCCGATTTGTCATGTTGGATCCATGTAGCGCACAGATACTTGAATATAGGCTGCAAGGTTGGTTTCTCCGAGTTCTGAACTCTACAGGCAACAAATTCAATATGGCAGCATTTGAAACGATACAACACCATATAGAACAACAACAAAAAGTTTAGTTGATCATTTTGACAGTGTCACTGCAATTTTACTTGGTTCGAGTCCCAATCAGATGCACTGGGAATAGTTTTTCTATCCTTTCTTCACACAAATGCAAATACATTTTCCTTCTAAGTTATTTTATTATACCTATATTCTTATGTTAAGTTTATAATAGTCCTTGTGTTAACTGTGTAAGTTAAATAATGTGTTCCTAAGATCACCTTATGTTTAGTTACCTTTTTATAAATGAAAGCATTTCACAATGATTTTTGTTTTTTATCAGAAATAAAAAGTTATTTAAAAGTTAAAAAGACAGTTTTATTATAATATCTATCTACCTTTCATCACTTTGGCAAGTGAACTCAATTTACATCACTTATCAAAGTGATACAAAAAAAAATGCAATGTGGACAGAAATATAATTGTTGAGAAAATCAATCTTATCACGGGATATTAAAACAACATCACATCAAAAATTATTTTTTCCCTATTATTTGTAATAACTATTTATTAAATTAAACATTGAAAGGAGGATGGAAGAGCAAGGCCTACACACTTGCCTCTAGCCAAGCTGTCATAGTCCAGTCAAGTTTTACTCGAAGAAGACTGATGTACCCTGAAAATTACATAATTAAATGTTTGGTCGTGTTTTAACTGTGAAATTTGAGGCCTACAGTTAATTTTCTGGTAAGTGTGTAGGCTTTGCCCTTCCACCCTCTTTCAATGTTTAATTTAATACAGTCGTTTGGCGCCATTCTTCCTTGATAAATATTTATGTGTAAGTTAATTTTGGCTTATCACATTGAGCTAAAATGATCAAATTTGCTCCACAGATAAAATTAGCTTTTTTTGCCCAAATTAACTCGTAACAATGCCAGCCCGTATGTAAAAATAGCTAAACAAATTTTATTTGTTTGTATTGTAGTCAAAAATCAAGTCTTTCAAGTGCAGTTCATCGACCCGCTGCCATCTAAATGGTACACAAAAGAAAAAGTTACCCGGACCAAAGGTGCAACTATGGTCTCCGAGCCCAACGCATTCCCACTTAAGAGCAACACCCACATGAATGCTGTACCCTGGTCTGTGGGAAAGGTTAGAAACCTATTATGTCGCACAGTCCTAGGACCTGAGCTGGTTCGAGCAGAAAGTTCACTTGCGGGCCGGGCCCTATGGACCGCAGTGGGGCTCAATGTGCTTACCACTCATTCAAACCCTCTTATATCAAAACTGCTCCCACACCCAACAGCAAGGTCACTTAATGATTCCACTCATTGACGAGTGAAGAATACCAACTTTCCCTATCAAGAGCATTCATCACAGCAGGCCCAACTCAGCTTCCGACTCGCATCTGTGTTTGTGTGTGTGCGTGCGTGCGTGCGCGAGGTATGGTAATAAAAGGTAAAAGAAAAGACATAAGATATGCCAGAAATGTGTGCACTGTTCATATTTTAATGATTACTCGACATTTTCCGGGGTGACGATGGGGGACAAAGCTACCAAGTTTCTTGTTAATTACATTATGTCCCTGTTATGACAGAATGATATGTACACAATGCTCATAATATGCTCAAAACGCCCTTTCCATTGCATTTTTTATTCAAATATAATTTAATATTTCAACAATGTTTAGTATTAGGAACTTCTATTACCTCTTTATCTCCATTAATGTTTAATCAGAAATGATCCACGTGCAATAGTATCGGTGTAAATGTACGATTTGTAGCCGACTGTATCACAGAGTTGGTTGGCATGTAATGCATGCACTTAAAGTATGACTAACTATGTAGCAGACAGACAATACCTGAGAATCTCTAGCCAATAGACAGACAGTAAGTATGTGCACTGAGCGAATGATAGGTAGGCAATCTCTTTGATTCCTTCTGGTGGAACTATCAACTCTAAGATCTGGTTCTTTATTTCTTGTAGTTGTGACTGAAAATATAAGGAAATCACTGTAATTCCACAACTAAAACACTATATATTGGTAACTACACACAAAAATAAAACATATTTTGATAAATACTTCAAGATATGTGGCCAATCTCTTATTCCAGTGGTCGGCATTTCCAGCCACTAATCTAGAGGTCCCAGGTTTGATTCCCAGTGGTCCGCTAAGATTTTTTTCTGATGGGAATTGTTCTCGTGGTTGCCATGGTTTGGTTAATTAGGCTTCCATTAGCACCACATATCACCATCATCATCATCATCACACCACTTCATTGGGACAGTGTTCCTCAACCTCGGAAGACAGTTACATATTCCTCAATGCCAGTAGAGGGCCATAAATGTCTAACCGACAAACTCTGATGGTATTGGGGGTATGGGGGGGAGTTTAAGAATTGTAAACTGAACTAAACTATATTTGTAGTGTATTAACAAATTAATCAATTTACTATTAATTCAAGTTAATTGTGTCTTGAACACAACACACTTTTAGAAAGCTACAATAAGCTCCACCAATATATGTGGTTCAATACGTTCGATTGAATTACTCGAAAGAAAGATTTGGATAAATTGTTACTAAAAGAAGATGATCAAAAATAATTACACTTTATTTATAGCACTGCATGTCACAACTCATTCGGCTTATACTCACATATGACACATATGTAGGCTTATTAATTAGGCTTGTGTGATATGAATCAGGAAGGTTGAATTCAGAGAAAGTGTACCCTCATTTGAATGGAGGGATGGTAGAAAACCATTTAGGTAAGACTACCCTCAGTACAAGTGACCGAGATTCGAACCCTGATCTCCTTATAATTGGCAGTCCATCACACATAATTGTTATGTTAATCTTGTCTTGTTCTAAGAAAGTCTGGCCATAACCAAAAGTAAACTAGTAATGGGTAGCGTTGATTCCGCGTTCATTCACTACTGCGTTATCACTTGTTAGCACTAGACCTGATGTTGAAAACCCTCTTTGAATTGAAGCACAAGTGATATTCAAATGTCCCCTCAGTGTACTTTATTGGGCGCAATAATTTAAATAAAATGGCACAAATTTAATCACACATGAATATGCTCAAACAGTACACGTTCAGATTTTAGATGAATTATTGTAAGAAATGTAAATTAACAAATGCTAAGTAACTTACATCAACTTTTTTTTTTGTAAAAGTTTATATAATGCAATTGCCTTGTAAAGCGAAAAGAGGTTTTCCTTATTGAGATTTATCTGTTTATTTGTAATTTTCATCAAGAAAAAGGGACTTAGGGACTAACATATCAAAATTAGGGACTTTTAGGGACTTAGGGACCACCCCTAAAAGCCCTGGCATTCTTACAAGTTCTCTGCTGAGCTAGCTTTGTGGTTGCCAGGATTTTCACCATTTCCTGATGTTTGGTGTAACATAAAATTCCTTGCTAGATTTATGAGAAAGAATAATGTTTATTAATTTACCAGCGGGATACTTGAGTTGAGTACAGCAGGTGAATGTAGGAGATCCCTCATTTCTGACCAAGACGATGTGTCGGGGACCAAGTGGGGACACTTTACCGCCATCACTTTTATCCCAGAATGCCATTCATCGCAACAAATACCTAAGGAATTTTTGCGCAAAGAAGTTTTACAGTGTGGTGGACAAGAACACGAGCTAAGGTCTGTATTTTTTACAGTTTTTAGAACTAAAAACTTTATTGGATATAATAAATAACTTATTAAATATATGACAGCCTCTGTGGTATAGTGATCAGAGTCTTGGTAATGGATACAGAGGTCTCAGGTTCAATCCCTGGCACTTCCAGATTTATCTGTGAAAGCAGTGGGTCTGGAACGAGGTCTTCTCAACCTCATGAGTACAAATAAAGACCTACTTGAATAAATAGGTAGCGGCTCTGGTCTAGAAAACTGAGATTAATGGCCGGAGGGTTCCTCGTGCTGACCACATGACACTATGATACTATCTTCACCAACAAATGGCAACTGCTCAGTTGGTAAAGCTCGATTGCAGGATGACACCATGGAGTTTTGCTTCAGTAGATACATTTAATTTAATTTTCTACATAAACTAATCTCAACAGTTTTTGAATATTTGTCATGGGAATCACAAAATTAGGGCAAAACTTTTTCTCTTCCGAAGCGACGTTTCCGCTCATCAGCAGAAATGTAATATCAAGGTTACAAAACAAGAGAATAGGATAAGTCATTAAGTGTCCAAGAATAAGAGAATATGCAAGTCAACAATAAGTTTAACTAACAACAATCTTAACAACAAATACAAGAAAATATTTAGACATGTTCCAGTTAATTTGCTAGGATCAATTAAGAGAAATAACAATTACAGATAGGTAGAAGAACTACTCCAAATGAGACGCAGGTTAAATGAGCCAATCAACCATTAAATCGCTTAGACCACCGACTAGGGTCGGAAGTATTCAAAAACACTCCTTTCTAAACTAGGTTTCGAGATTCTTTCTAAAACGAAAGATTATATATAATCAACTACCCCTAATACAACATGGAAACAAAGGAAGTTTGTTGCTTTTAACTATCTAAGGCAAGGCAAGGAACCTGCCACAATACATATGAACTAAAACAAGCTAGTCGAGTTACAAACAATAACAATGAACAATCCTAATTTAATTATATTTGGAAGAAGGTATAGGAAAGGTTCTTTTGTTTCCTCTTTTAGGAAGTTGCGTTGCGCGTTTCACACTCCTACCTGATGAGTTCCGATAGAATGAAACCTAGGTCGGGGGATAGGGTGGTGACGATCGATTTTTCTTTAAGAGGCAACCATTACCTCTTTGTCCAATGGCAGCAATGTAAAGTGTGAACTGTGTTCTTCTTTTCATTGTAAAAGCCCAATTGTGTTCATCCCCTTTCATATGTTTCTATCCACCTTTCCTGTACCTTCTTCCAAATATAATACAATTACCTAATAAAGCGAAAAGAGGTTTTCGTTATAGAGATACAATCCTAATTTAAGAAACGAGTGCTATTAGAGATAGTGTAGCTAGCTACTCTAAGTATCAACCCGGTACAGTCACTAGTCCCAGACATCAGGATTAAGGTCAGTAGCTAGGGAAAACTGTCACTTTGATTTCAAGGCCCAGATACTAAACAGTTGACTTGTTACAAATCTGAACAGCCAGAATTATTAAAACTAAGCCTATAAGCAACAATAGAGCTCATAATTACAAAAGCTCTCCAACAGCACCTAAATGGGGCTGGAAACGAGCACTAAATTTAAACGCGGACCCCGCCAGAAAGGGCTGAGGCATATCCACAAGTTGCACACCCCAACTAGTGTATTAAACAAATATTAATACCAAATATACTATTCCTAATTACCTAATTAGGTTTAGACATTAGGCCTTGATCAACCAAACTTTAACTTTCACGCTAGGCTGAGCCGTTGACCGAGACATGGGAGTTAGATTCTATCCAGTTAAACTACAAGTGAGAGGAGAAGAATGTAAGCAAATAAAGGAGGTAGAGTGGTATAATGGCAGAGGAAGATGGAGGTATTTTACTAAACTCACCCAGTCACAGGCTGGAAATAGTTTATTATATTTTTTTTAGCACCACGTCTTACTACCCGTTTGGGTTACATGCTTATGTACTAATTATGCTAATGGTTCTAGGGATGAGTAAGGTCATATTTAGAGGAAATGTACCCGCATTTGCATAGAGATAAAATTAAACACAATTTTGGAAAAAAACTCCTTATCAATATTCGAACCTCGAGCTCCATGTCATCAACAGTCTTGTCTACTCATTAAGTGACACCTTAGACCATTAATCCACCGAAGCGGGTTTTGAATATGAAGGTAATGACAGAAGAGTTCACAACTAAAGTAATGACAAACCTGAGTTTTCCACAGTAAAACCCATCACCACACAAAACAGCCAAACATCTCTAAATAATTTTCGTATATGTGGTTTCGGTGTGTCGATTAGAGGTAATCGATGTAACAGCTTGCCCAGCAGAGGTATAAGAATTCCTGGATTTGCTGCCTTTTTTGGAATCTAAAACATGAATTCAACAGAGCATGTTAGTTTAGTCCACAAAATCAACGGTTTGGAAAAAAATATGTAGGAAGATACAGGCAATGGTTGTTGCTATCACACAATCGCTTGACCTAGATCAGATTTCCTCGACAAGTTATATATTTGATTGATAATATTTGATATTATGAGAGATTTCTTTTTCTACATCCATTACTGTTTCCAGGCTGTGTCCTGGATCAGTTTTTTTTATTCAAGCCATATATTTTCTACTACCGGCTTGATAGGCCTGTCGTAGCTTCATATGACTTATAATCTAACTTAAGACTAGGACAAGCACAACATCCAGTCCCCTGCTGTTAATTCATTACTGTGAAAGGGTAAACCCACATTTCACTAATGATAAATTTTTCTGCCATGCCGGTAATCTAACCCGGGACCATTAGCTCATTAAAGAAACAAGCTAACGACTTAGCTAAGGTGTCAAATCTATCCCTTCCAGCTATTCATTTAAATAAATAAACCAATATGTGCTATTTTGTAAAGTATAGACAATAATTAAATGTTAATCAAGCTTTAGTCCAACTCCTTAGCTCAGTCAGTAGCACGTCTGCTTAGCGAGTTCATGTCCTTGGTTCAATTACCGGCATGGCCAAAAAACTTATCACTGGTGAAATGTGAGTTTCCCCCTTTCAAATTGATGAATTTATGGATGGTGTGTTGGTTCCAAGTTTTAGTTTTAAAGTCGTGAGTTGAGATTAATCAGTCGGTTCAGAAATTGCATGTTAAATATCTCAAATAAGAATGACTTTAGTAACTAGAGCTGGGTTAAATCCAATATTTTACGAATCCATATCTCCGATTTACCTTTGAATCTGAATCCAAATCTTGGAAAAAACTTATTAACATAAGAGAAAATATAAATGTGATAGAATAATAAAAAATACAAATAGTAACTAAATGGTAACATTCTTTCTTATAAACCATTTATTATAACACTCAGTTAAGTGTTAAATTACTGGTATGGGTCCTGGTTGTTAAGTTCATCCTATAAATGTAATTGGTTCTGAACCACCAAATAACAATATTAGAGCTGTAAGGCAAATTTCACTTGAAAAATTGGGATTTTTTTTTAAGGATTTGAATCTCGAATAATTTTTTTTTTCAAATCCTTGAATCTTGAATAGCCTTTAGGATGTAAAAAATTTGAAGGATTCGAGGGCCAATCCCTAGACTAGCGATCTAAGCAAAGATGTGGAAGAGGGAGAGAAAAAAAAATCCCTGAAAAAATTCAAGACATCTTGTCATATGTGGATTAATTTATTATACTAGTCATTATCAAACAATATAAGATTAATAAAACTCAATGGTACATCATGTACCCCTGAAATTGTTCATGTGACCACGGAGATATGATGAGTTCTACAAAATCGTGCCAACATTCATTACCCGAATGTCATCTTTTTCTTTTTGTATGGCAAATTCTCCGTCCAGTCCAAGTTGAACAAACATTTCCAACAGTTTCTGTAGCAAGTCATTAAGTTCTTTTTCACCTAATGGCAAACAAGATAAGATTGTTTCAATGGATAGATAGAGCTATAAAAACCAGAAAAGAGAAAATTTACAACCTGAACCTGGTTTTATACTCCTGGACCAAATCTTGTATTTAAGTCTATTTCTAAAAAAAAATAAAAAAATAGTGTTTTATTGACGTATTATTTAAGAACAGTTTTTATGTATAATTTAATTATGTGGTTGCAGGAATAAAAATATAATTGACAAAAGCAAGTCCACTTTTAGAAGGAAAAAACCTTTGATCCGCTGTTTCCCATTCCTTAAAATCACCCTAACTTAGTTTTTTTTTTAATTTCCATAAAATTATCATAATGCTGTAGAATGATGTGGCTTCTTAAGGTAGAATGTAAAAAAAGATTTGTAATGGTGTACCTTGTAATTTTTCAGAAATGTCCCCCAAAGCAATTCTAACAGCTCCGGAAACATGCCTGAAATATAAAAATTACTTGATACAATTATGAATTGGGGTACAAGGGAGGGACTTTTTCTATATATTATTAGAAGGCACATTAAAGAGGTGTAGAAACAAAAACAACGAGCAATGACAATTTGGCTTTCACACTTAAAATAAGAACACAATAATTGTTTCTTTTCTCTGCTGTCACTGAACAAAAATAAAAGTCACCTATTAGAGAAAATGGTTACCATCACCCAATGCCTCGACCTATATTTTGTTCACTCCATGAGAGGATGTGAAACTTGCAACACAGCTTCCATTTACCAAATTAAATACACCTCTTTTATCTTAAAAAGTAGCAGTCTCACCTTGAACAATTTGACCTGTTTGATTTTATTAAGATGCATCTTAGTGAAAATGGTCAAGGCAAGAATGTTACTTTACAGCTGGAGTGGCCAGACTTTTTGATCTAGTGATCTACTCGAGAGAAGGAAAATCCTTTGTTATCTACTAGGGAACCATAGGCTCATATTGTTTTTTTCATTATTAAAAAATTAAAAAATCTACTTTTGGGTTTAATAGTAAAATTGTATTGCATATAAAAACTTTTAATCCTTTCTCACAATGAAACTGAGTTTTTTCATCAAACCACATAATATATATAACTTCCCTGAAAAAAAAAAAGTATTTTCTCAATAAACACTTGACTTAGAATTTGATGCATGATTTTTTGATTGAGAGTTCATAATTACTGTGTTATAAACGAAGACAGGATTGAAAATGGTCATCAACGGAGAATGCATGATACCAGGATTTGTCAGTGTCAGATATTTCATGGTCTGAGCAAGTTGTTACACGTACACGACATTTATTATTAATTTATATGTTTGTTATTCAGATCCAGAGGTACCTGATTCGATCCCCTATACTTCCAGAATTTTTCTGTGAAGCAGTGATAAATCGGGAGATACTTTAATAAATAAGTATTTGTATTTTTTTTTTTTTTTTGTTTGAAGAAACA
>CABFWO010003016.1:46052-74534 GCA_902155825.1 Timema genevievae | reverse complement strand
TATATATATATATATATATATATATATATATATATATATATAGTACATTCATGACCTTAGTTTACTTGTATGATACTTGTATGATAGCTCAAAAGTTACTATAAATAATCCCTAATGTATTCCTACGCCCTCAGCTGACATCCATCACTTTGGATAACTATAATGAAAACATATGGTTATGTATGAATGTGATAGTTAACCAAAGTAATTTAGTCCAATATTATTTATATATCTATTTGAGGTAGGACACAAAGCTTATTTATTGTTTTATTTCACTTAAAAAATTATTACTCACAGCATTTTCACAGAAGGTCTAACGAACATAGCTTCAAAATGGCGACCAACGAATTTGAACCATGTGATTGATCGCTATGTAAACAAATTCTTTACAATGATGCACCCACGCAGTGGATAAAAATATTTTATTCAGTTAAATATTTCAAAATACGATAGAATAACCATAAAATAATATATTATATATATATAAAAAAGGACAAGTTTTTTCTTTTCCAAGTAAATACAATGCCTGTATTAAGAGATATTAATGTATGCACTATATTACATATCATAGATAACATTCCAAACTAGAGAATAAGTATTTTTAGTTATGATTAAAATATTGTTTCAGATTGGATAAAAAGAAATGATTAAAAGTAATGAAATAGTGTGAGAAAACTTAAGCTTGCGTTATTTTAAATGTAAAATGTAATATGTAACTAAAAAACTTAACATCTATAACAAAACAGTGATCTTTTATAAGTGTTGGCAACCCAAAACCTTAAAATATGATTTTTGAACTGTCATCCAGGTAAAACCTATTATGAACAGACTCAAGGTAAATAGCTTAAAACAGAAATTACACCGCCTTTAACAACTCTTGGTCTCTTGGGCTATAATAGAGCCAAAATTTAAGCCAAAATAAGAATATACAACCAAAACACTCGGCTGCAGATGTAAACAACTTTGGCGTCTTTGTATTGCTAATGGCACCATCTTGGTGGCCACACCTCAAACTAATGGCGACAAATTCAAAATGTGGAAGTCCACAGAATGCCAAACTAGAAAGTTTCAACTTATCAAAAAATATTGTAATTACAATAAAACTCAGCGTTATATTGTGTACCCCCTGAAATCCTTCGTGAACCCCTGGAAGTATGTGTACTGCAATTAGAGAAACACCGTTATAATTATTTGTAATTTTTGCACACAAAATTTAAAATATACCTAATATGTCAAGTGACAAGTTCTCTTCGCAGCTTTGATGCTGATGCAATGTTGTCAAGATCGGACTGGGTGCCAGTAAGAAATCTCTCAAGAAAACGACAGGTAGACCAGAAATATTTGGGAACTTGTTGGCTAACTCGCCAAGACCCTGAAGCAAAGTATTAAATAATGTTTTAAGGGTCCGTGGTGTTGTAATCTATTTTTAATCTCATACTTAACAATATTTTATATTTTGTTTTATACACATGTTATATTTTCAAATTTGGTACATAACCAATGGATATGGGATTCAAGAAATTCTAAACCAAATGTGCCAAATTCATCTGCCATTTTTAGAAACTGTAAATTACTTTACCTCTAATCACTGTTTCTAGCCTGTGGCCTGGGTCAGTTCTTTATTCAAGCCAAATATTTTCCACTACCGGCTTGCTAGGCCTGTCATAACTATTTTTAGAAACTGTAAATAAGTTTCGTTTTAATTAAATCTATAAGAGATTATTAAAGGACTGGGATTGCGTCCTAGTACCATTCGTGTTACATTAGTTAAGCTATTGAGATAAGTAGGTAGAATTTTAGGGGAGTTGTACCCACATTTAAGTGGAAGAAGAGTGGGAAACCATTTAGAAGAAACCACCCTCAGCACACCTGACCAGGATTCAAACCTTGATCTCCCCATCACCGGCAATACAGTTTTAACACTTAGGAGTGATCTGTTAAGATTTTAGAACATGCGACCACCATTCCAAGCATGGGTTAGTGTTAGTAAACATGGAAATGGTGCTTGACATAATAACTAGGTTTGGAATGAAGAGTACAAGCGATAGGTTGCACCTAGAAGTGAGTCAGCAACACCAGACGGACGGACACATTCAACGTTCAAAACCCAATATAATTTGACGTTTCCTATTTAACATCATTTTAACAGTTCTCATAAGTTTGAAAGATGAAAGATGATTGGGTAATCTTAGAGTGGCAGTGCATTACCATGGTAGCTTTTAGTAAAGTATAGCTGATCTAACAAGTGGTGAGAATTTCAAAACTCTGAGTTTATAGAACGAATAATTTTCTAATGACTCACTTCAGTGGCTAAATGGTCCAAGGCGTCACTCTCGTGTCAGACTAGCCTGGTGAAGACAGGGAGATTGGGGTTCAAAACCCGGTCAGGTGTAATGCGTGATTTTTTTTCTAAGTGGTTTCCCACTCTTCTTCCACACAAATGAGTGTAGATCACCTTTAAAATTCTTCCTCATCCCTAACCCATTAGAGTAATAAATTATATATGAGTATAACCTGAACAGGTAGTAAGATGCGGTGATAAAAAAAATGCTAAACTCAGAACTATGAAATCTAAGCGATAGGGAAGGAAGTTAGGTTAGGCCTTAAGAGAAACAAATAAAACTTTCATCTTCATTTCTTTGCACTCTCTTCCCACTTACCGTCACATAATTCTGCTATGACTGGTCACCAGTTAATAGAGGATGGGAGAGCACGCACACATTTAAATGACACGAGAGAAGTTTTCTATTCTATAGCTAACTAATTTAAAAATTATACAATTCTTTACAAAAAATTATAGTTGGTACATGATAACTGTCTATGGGTAAACTACCCTTACTCTATCATATTCTCGGACCATGCAGAGGTCTTAAGTTTAACAACATCTTCTGACTAGTAGACTACTCCAGTATCACCAAGGTAAGTGTGCTGGCTATCCCTCCTAATTTAAACCATGACTACAGTAGCCCCATGGCTTCTTTGGTGCTGACTGACAGCTCACAGCTGACAGCTGACGGCTTTGAAAAGCTACCGGACCAAATTATGTATCCCTACGCCGAACCATATGATCTGCAAAAAACATGTGTTTAGCAGCTGTCACTTCTGACAGTCAACATTTAGGTATATACCTAAATGTTGACTGTCAGAAGTCAGCTGTGAACTGTCAGTCAGCACCAAATAAGCCATGGGACTACTGTAGTAGAGAAGCAATTGTCTCAAGACTAGGAATGTAATCGTAAGCTGGGTGGCCGTCCTAAGTTGCAACAATTCCTTGCTTCAACTATGCACTTCTGTAGCTGCACATTCTTAATTTTGAGTGTAAGCTCTGTTCTACATGTTGTTGGCTCCCAACAATACTTTAAATTTTCAGATCTCGGTCGTGTGAACTGGGGGTGGTTTTTCCAGAATGGTTCTCCACTCTCCCTCCACACAAATGCGGGTTCACTTCCTCTAAATTCAACCTTCCCAATTCCCAACCCATTAGAGTAGTTAGTACTTAAGCGGATAACCCGAACGGGTAGTAAGACGCGGTGCTAAATAATAATAAATAATAATTAAATCTTCAGAAATATTTATTTCTCATTTTAAGGTGGGGTGGAAATGGACGATAAAAAGGCCAGTGTTTTTGTAGTTTTTATATCAAAACTTTTTTTGGACATAATAAATAAAATATTGCTCCAGTAGAAACCTAGAGTTTAATTTTCTTCACATGGTGATATACGACAGTTGTTGAATATCTATCGTGAGCACAGTGACATTATATGAGAAACAATTTAACGAAAGAGAAAAAGTTGTCATCAAATTCCAGGACACCCTTGACAGATATTCAAGATCTGTTGATATAACCATGTGAAGAAATTAATCTCTATGTTTAAACTGGAGCAATATTTTACTTATTTTGGGCAAAAAATTATTTTGCCATAAAACTGCAAAAACACTTACCTTAACTTAGGCCCCTACATCCCCATCTTAAGTGAGACAATCATAAAAATTAATTAAAACGGTATGTTTTTAAAATGTTATAATATAAAAACAAGTCTACTAAAATGACTAATCAGGCAGTGTTGGTCTAAACTGAGCACACAGTCTTGCAATAAATATTTGTAAATAGTAAATTTGGAAACAACTTGTTCTGACCTTCAAACAAACCATCAGAAGAGGAGCGTGAATAAGTAAAAGCTTTAGTTCGTGATCACAGAATATCATCCCCATCAGTTGACCACAAAGATCTTCAGCATCTGAATGTGAAATAAAACAGTTGTTACCAACCTACAATAGAACAATTCAACAAATAGATGTGAACCTAATTTAAAATATACTCAGCCCCCCCNTTATACAAAAATGGATGTGGATAAGGAGAAAGCCCCCCCCCCCCCCACCCTTTAGTTGATAGCAAGTGAATAAGGGCAGTATTTTAATGACGTGTCTGGGCTACATCAATCTGTAGACCGGCAGTGGATATATTAGGCAGTACTAATGTACCGTTGCCCAGGGGATGCCCCAACGTACTAATAGTACATCCTTTCCGTGGAGGCTCTTTTCATGTCTCGATGAGGTGAGTGTATGATGGTAGAAAATTGACAGGGTAAAAAAGCCAGTGGATTGTAACTTAACTTGAGCTTAATTAGCCAAACCCTGGTAACCATGGGAATTATTCCCCTTACAAGCAGAATATCCTGTTACCAGCCGGGAATAAACCCAGGACCTTTAGGTCAGCAGCCAGGGGTTTTGACCACTATAGCATAAGGTGGGTTTGAGCAGTATTTTTACACAGATACAATAGGTCCAAAGCCAAAAGTATTTAAAAAGGGGGGGGGGGAAGTAGTTACGTACAGACAAGAGTTAATTTATTTACAAATTTATTTTTGCCCACCTTGTAGCACTGGGTGCTAATTTAGAGCAAATATTAAATAAAGGCTATGCATCTGTTCTAAATTAAGACTCACTGCTATTATACATTGATGGTGAGGCAAATTTTTGTGCTTATACATGCCAAATTTTAAACTTTCTCTGTAGGTGGCAAAAATCTATCCTTAATCCTAAATTCAACAAATAATGGCTTGGATTAAAATTGTTGTGTAGCCATGGCAAATAAATAACTTCCGATGATTCGGCTGTAGATAGTTGCAACAGCCATTTTCTGTGATGTATAGTCAAATATGTGCAATCAAAGATGTTTCATCATTCATCTTAGATGAAGGATGTTACAACTACAGCCAAAACATTGGAAGTTACTTCTTTCACGTGGATCAAGTCAGTATACATTAGTTTTAATTCAAAGGCCAGCTGCGAAAGCTTTCGAAAAACAAATTACAGTTTGTCAAATTGAATACTCCTAACCAGCTTCATCTTGTACAGCCCATATCAGAAGATTCAAGCACGCAACATTCCCCATCATGTTTGTGTGAAATTTGTTGATGATGGTAAAGTTACTCTGTTGTGTTTCCAGTAGGCTCGTATTGTGGTCATGAATTTGCAGTTTCGTCTGTAAGGACACGCAAAGTCCCATTGAGAACTCCAACACGTCCCCAGCAAATGTCTTTGGAAAATCTACAGAAAAAGAAGGTTGAGGACTTATAAACATATTTGAGGGTGTTGGTGCAAAAACATGATCAACCTCATAGATTTAGATGTGATATTTTTCTATCTAAACTTCCATAAAATCCTGAAATCTAGCCATAAATAAAATAGTTGTCGATGTTAGCACCACCCACCAAGTGCAGGTATTGTTTTGTAATAATAGAACTATCATGAAGATGTTTCAAACAAAATTTTACATAGAATTTTATAATTAAATTTAAAGAAATATATTATTATCTAAAAAGTATTTTATAATTTCTTTTCTGCAGGTATTTAAACCACAAGTTAGGTCATTAGCTCCTGTTAGCACAAGATAAAATAATTTGTGTGGCAAAAAAAAACTTTTTAAAACTCAATCAAGGCTCATATCAGAAAATAAATACCATCTTTGTGGAGTTACTTGCGTTTATTGTGAAGCAGAAGTTCTTTTAGCATGGTCGCCATAGTTAAAGTCAAAGTTTCACTGAAAGTTTTGTACGGGAACACCCCCAAGTCTTGAATTTCTCCAGAAGCGAACAAGGCATCTACTTGCTGATCCAAGAACTCTAACGTGTCTTTGGCAAGAAGTTGTTTCACTAATGTAAATATGTTCTGAAAATTATATCATAATATCAAATAATGGGTAGTAAATAAAAAGGTTTTATTCTACCCTTTCATTATGCTAATGTATTATAGATGAGTAAGATTGAATTTAAAGGAAATTTGCCCGCATTTGAGTGGAGGAAGAGTGGAAAAGAATTTATGGAAAACCACCTCATAACACCTGACCCAAATTCAAACCCCAAACTCCCCATCATTAACAATCCAGTATATTGCGAGAGTAGCGCGTAAAACCATTCAGCCACCGAAGCGCGGGCAGGAATGATTTAATTAATTCCATTATTATATTATTTGTGTTAGTCATTTGGTATGAAATAATTTTTATTTTCTAATTTGAAGTGATAATATGATTTGTTTTGTTCCCTCCCACATAATAAAGAGCTAATGAAGCCAATAAAATTAGCTTTAATATTTTATCTAATATGTTTGTTTTTAAAGAAAGCCAAGTAAACAATTAACATAATTTATTTTATTTTTTCAAAATACCTGCAAATTCACTAGAGGAAGCTCCAGATTAGCATGTTTTGTGGTTGTTAGCACGTATCCCACACCCAGTTCTCGATGCAAACTGGGTTCTCTCTGACTGAAAATATAATAGAGGTGTGCGAAGGTCGATTTTTAAATGGGAATGAAAATCAAAAGGAGGCTTAAAACATACGAAGAAAAGTCGAAGATTAAGTTTTTGTTGTTATCACATAACACTATTAAAAATTTCTTAACTATCCATTATGTCTAACTAGATAAATAAAAAGGATTACACAAAAAAAACTAAGTACACTTTATTATTTCATGCTGACATATCTAAATTTATTTTGCTTACACTTGGAGAGCTCATGCAGCAACCTCGTCTTACTACCTGTTCAGGTTATATACATATATGATAATTACTCTAACGGGGTAGGGAAGAAGAAGAAGAAACCATTTTAGAGATAATTTACCCGTATTTGTGTGGAAAGATAGTGGGAAACCATTTAGGAAGAACCACCTTCAGTATACCTGACCAGGATTCGAACCCCATCTCTCCGCCATCAGCAGGGCAATCTAACACGAGAGTGGCGCCTTAGACTATTTGGCCACTGAAGCGAGTGTGTGAATAATCTTGAATGAACAAGTACAACTGGTTTACTAAGGTAATAACTTTCGAGATATCAATTGGCACGACAGCGCTTTAAGTGTATGAGGGCTTGCGAGGACGCCGTTGGTGTACAAAGGGACAACATGAATGTGAGAGTGGTGTTGCATGTAGTGACATATAGAATGGATCTTCGTTTAAATGTATCTGAAACTAAGGTGATGGTTTTTGATAAGGACTGATATGGAAATGATTGTCGACTTAGTATAAATGGAAAAATGTTAGAACACACGAATGATTTTGTGTATCTGGGCAGAATGTTTTGTAAAAAAGGAAGGATAGATGGTGAAATTGACAGACGGGTAAATGCATCTCGGATAATAGTTGTATGTCAAAGAATGAAGTAGTATCGAAAGAGGCAATGATGGCAATATATTAAAGTGTGTTAATGCCAACATTGTTTTATGGATGTGAAGGGTGGGTTTGTCGGGAGAAACACAAAATAAAGGTGAATATGGTTGGAATGCGATATCTAAGAAATGTATATGGAAAAAATTGTAGTATGGACAGAGTCAGTAAGGGTTGTTGAAGGAGTGCGGTTTGAAAGGTAATCAATCCAATAGGTCAATGTGGAAGAAGTGTGTTATGTTGGTTTGAGCCTGTTAGGAGGATGAGTGTTGATCAAGTGACAAAGCAAATATATGAAAGTAGAGTGTGTGGATCAAAAGGAAGGAGTAGGCCATGTAAGACATAGCTAAATGTTGTAGACGAATGTGTGAAAAAGGGAAACATCAATAATTTTAAGAATAAAAAAGTATGTATGACTCAGTCAGCGTATAGATGTTATTCAAGCAAAGGAAGTATGCAAGGATAGGGAAGTGTGGAGAAAGTTAGTGAGTTTTTGAGGATGGATTAAGTATGGAGTTTTTTTTTAACTATTTGCATAATTTCTTGCCTACACCATAAGGGAACGGCATGATTAGGTAAGTATATGTAATGTATGTATGGTAAAACTCCGTAAATTAGTTAGTAATTAAGTATGTAATTTAATATGCATATTATACACTAAACACTTTTATTCTGAAATTATCAACCAAGAATAGGCCATGTTTGCGGCCCAATGGTTGGCAGAAATTGACTGCAAGTCTAGGTGTCACTAGTAAGACCCCAGGTGCAGGTGTTTAATTGATTTTAATATATATATATATATATATATGCATCTGATCAAGATTGAGCCTCAGCTTCACAGATCACCGTTAGCCTCACTATGTATGTGGTCAACCCTGCAGGTTACTTTCCTAGATTAAGTTAGTATGTAGGTAAGCTCTCTATTTATACAGCACCTTGTTTAAAAGGTACCTGTCAAATCCCTCTTTCCCAAACTAAAAATCAACCAAGATTTATTTTAAGACTCTTCGCACAATCAATGTGAACCCCAAATAGCCTATAGCTTGCTTAATTTCGTGCTACATAAAGATAAATAAATTCTTATTGCAATGATATCTGAACCAATAAAATTTATTGTAGGTCATTGTGTGGTGCTTTAAGGTATAATCCCTTCAACTTTCCTGCATTTGAGAGTAAAAAAAATAGAAATTAGAATAATGCATTTTCCAGCTTGTTAACAAACTAAAGACAAATATACCTTTGGAACGGAACATAATTCTTATCCACATTTTTACCCAGGCTGGTATCGGAAAATTCCACAGTAGGAGCAACCAAACGCGGGAAAAGTCGGCAGAGTAGAGGTTGACCATCGGCACAGAAACGACCCATTGACCTTGCCAAACCAATCAATATTGGCAATGTCCGTATGCATAATGTATCTGTACATACATAACAGTGGTGAGAAAAATGTAAAGTACCTTTATCATTTTAAACACACATTTTATTTAAAGACTGACTTTACTTTTTTTTCAGTTGCACTAGATTTTTACTTCTTTGTGTTATAACCGTTTTGTACTGTAAATTATTAGGACCATACTCAATGAGCCACCAAAATATTGTGCCTTCCAACACTGATTTAAGTGCGCGAATCAATATTTTCAAACACCAGGATTGTCATTTTGGTTTAGTCCTCAATGTGGGCTGTAGATCACCATCAGATAAGGTTATTATAATAAACAAATGGGGAAAAAATAGGTTAAAAAGTAAAAATGGTTTAATTTCTAAAGTAAGGTTAATATTTTTTAATAACAATCATATGACCTTCACTATATTTGCAGGTGACTTTTTTTTCTCTGCAAAAATGGAGTTAAGGTGGTGATGAAGGGTAAGGTAAAAAAATTCCAGTGTCATGAGCATTAGATGAGAAACTTTTAAATACATATAAAATGTTTTCATTAAATTCCAGGACAACCTTGACAGATATTCAACTGTTGATATCACTGTGTGAACAAAATTAAACTATATGTTTCTACTCAAGCCATATTTTATTCATTTTGGCAAAAAAAAGTTTTGCTGCAAAAATACTTGCCTTTTATATTTCCTACATCCTCATCTTAAAAAGTCACTTTCATTCCAGCTTAGCTTAATGAAAGGCACCTATGCCACTGCTAACATTGGGATTTTAAAGATAATTATTTCTCTGTGCCAACCCTCTCAATACCCTTTCAGGATATCCGCAATGCAAAGAGATTGATCCAAACTTATAGTAATGTATATGTATGTATACATATGCATTTCAATGATACAACTTACACCTCTTTTCGACATCGCTATGATATTTCTGGTCCTTTGACGCAATACACTCACTCAACAACTTGCTCAGCAAGTCCACCTGGACCAACACAATATTTTCTTGGAATGGCATACATTTAGCGGCGATATCCGATAGAAGTGTGTTCAGATAAAAACTGAAGCTTTCAGCTACAGGCACACCTGACAAAAATAAAACATATATAACGCTATATGATGGCCTGGTTTGTGACCTAGTGGACTTCAGAACTAGCGCTTTTGGTTCGAATCCCGGCTGGAAGCTTTGACAAGAAGGTATACTTTCTACTTATAAGCATATGGATCATTTAACAACAGTAAGAACAGAAACAATAATTGTCATCTCCACGAATTTACTTTTTTTTTCATTTATTTGAGGTACTTAACATGCACTTTATGAACTGACTGATATCAGCACATGAGAAGTTCTATGAGAAAGAACAAAAGGGCATACAAATTTTGTCAGAAGTAAGTTCACACAACTTCCAAGGTTCTTTTACATGCCACAATCGGCATGGTATAATACGGCACAGTATAATAATAAATCACACAATATATATCTTTGCATGATTGTTTTTTGTCCCTATACTTACTTTCATTTATCCTCAAAGACGTTCTTTACATTTCAAATATATGCAGTTTTTAACTGCATTCAAAATCTGAACCTGTCTCAAGGACAATGATTATACTCGCACAATGCAAACATCACCCAAATATTCGAATTAATTTGTGACCAGAGTGGTTCAAATGATCTAAAATTCATATGAATTAAGGAGGGGGAACACAATCTTATTCATTAAAAAAAACTAGATATGTGTTGAGTCCTATATTTATCACATGTGAATCTTAAATTTTCTTTCACATCTTGAATCAAAGTTCGAATCATCAAATCTTTAAAAATATACAATTTTAGTTAAAGGGAAAATATTCAAAATTTAATCCAAAACAAGTGGTTTATGATTCGTGCCAATGACAAATGCCAATTTATTTGTCATGTAAATGAGGTCATAAACAACAGAGTTATTTTTTTAATATATAATACAATTTTGGCCCTTTTTGTGATTTTGTTACTTTCCAAACTACATAAGCTTGTAAAATTTATTTTACCAAATGTTTAAAATTTGTATATCGAGTTAAGGTCTTCATAAATTTGGTACTATTCAAGATACTTTTTTGAGATTTTTACCAATCTTAAATACCATAGGATTCGAGCGTCTCATCTCTGAAAAAACTATTAAAATGTAAATTTGACAATAAAAACAAAAAACCAACTTTTTAAACAGTTGAAACATAGAAAATAAATGTTATTATAAAGGGGATTTGAACAGGAATGACCACGTAGACTGATTCAGTAAGTGGAGGTGGGTTCACATCTTAGTCGCGATGAATTGGTTCAAGAATTCAGATATTTAACTAACATACAAACTGATGCACTCACAATCAGAGTATAGATGAGGCTCATCGTCCAGCCAAACAGCAGAAGGAAGACCTTGGACAAGCTCAAGTAAGTATGGAACTATCAGAGACTTGTACTGGAACCCTGACTCTAGAAAATAAATACCAAGGGCAACAACTGCATCGCGTCCTCTTTGATTCAAACAAAAAGCCCCAAACAGATTTTTCTGTGGACAGTATTTGAACAGTACATTCACCTGTGTCAAGACAAAGAGTAATTTTAGTGGATTGACCATCAGTAATGGTGTGCTAAGTGCATTTTTTCGATTCATATAGAATATATTAAATATTTTAAAAGCCAAATCAAAGTGTATTTTTTTCCATTGCATTTTACTACCTATTTGGGTTATACACCTATGTATTGATTACTGATTGATTGATGTATTGATGTGTTAGGGATAAGTTGAATTTAGAGGAAGCGTACCCGCAAATGCATTTGTATGGAGGAAGAGTGGAAAACCATTTAAGAAAATCAACCCTCAATACATCCAACCAGGATCAAACCACATTCTCCCCATCATTGGCAGTAAAGTTTATTGCGAGAGTCTTACTACCCGTTCAGGTTATACGCTTAAGTACTAATTACATTAATGGGTTAGGAAGGTTGAATATATAGGAAGTGAACCCGCATTTGTGTGGAGGGAGAGTGGAAAACCACCCTCAGTTCACCCGAGCAAGATTCAAATCTCAATCTCCCTGTCCTCGGCAGTCTAGCTTAATACGAAACTGGTGCGTTAGCTAACTACACCACCGAGGCGGGCGATGCCTTAGACCATGCATTATTTTATAGTTGTTTTATTATTATGTTGTGGTTATTTATGTAACTTTATGTACTCAATACACTTGGAAAATGTTTTAGTACACAATTGTTTGTAATATTTCATTCAAATCTAATAAAGCACAAGATGCAATTGAATTCAAATTTTTTTTCTATATGGATTTGATTTGTAATGTACTATATGACAACTCAGAATGAATATAATTGAATAGAGATTTGGCGAAGCTTTGTAAATGTATAACCCGGATTGTTTTCCCACGCAAAAGAGCCGAATCAAAGTTCCGAAACTTTACACACCACTATCTGGCTGTGTTGGCAAGTGTAAATTTTAATCTAATAAATTGTATTTTAACCTTTAATTAAAAGTAAAACTCTCTATTAAGAATATACTATCTCTAACATTAAGAAATCTTGGTAAGAAAGTAAGCAGTTTAGAATATTAAATTGTTTTACTCGCAAAAGTTACAAAAAAAAATTAGAAGATTATTTTTACCAACATTGAAAAAATTTGTAAGTTGTTTAGAAAAGCCGGAAATAGGTTGTAAACCAAAATGTTAAAATTTATCACATTAAGGTGGAGAGTGTAGGGGAAGTGAGTTAAGGCCAGTGTATGCAGTTTTTTATATAATTTTTTTTTTGTCAAAATAAAACCAATAATTCTCCAGTATAAATATAAGTGTTTAATTTTCTTCACATGGTGATATTAACAATTGAACATTAAAAACATTCAATAATGGTAGAGATTACCTTTAGAACATGTGGGCTCACAGTTGTGACCATAACTTAACTGGCACAATTTTTTTTAATGTACATCTTGTTTGAGCTATCAGAATATTTTCACTGAAGGGTAGCACAAAGGAAGGTGTACTTTAGAGAAATTTACTCGCATTTGGATAGAGGAAGCGCATACAATTTAGAGAGAGCAATTAAATTTTTCACTCAGCGGAGATTTAAAACAATCCAATCGTGAGCGGGTGAATAATGAATATAAAAATATTTTTACTATGACCACTCAAACAATAGCATCCTAGTATTGAGTGTATTTCGATCAAGGGGTTCTGACCAAGTTGAGGCACCAAAACTATTTTGAAATGTTTTTGTTGTGTATTAATCACAAATTGTGAATGTGAGGAATGCCAGGCCTCCACCGTGGTTCGGATTCCACGTTAAGCTGTAGGTCCTCCATTTCATCTCACAATCACCCTACCATTACACATTAGCGTAAGTGTGTATAACCCGAACGGTGCTAATAATAATAATAATAATCTTAAACAAAAATGGTGGTTTGGGTAGAGTAGATCTAACAGCTGGTATGTAAATTTATTTAATCCTTCTACATGTAGGCCTATTGCAAATCAACAGAAAATGAGCTATTTAATTTATCTTATTCTTAGATTGGTGCTTATTTTGACCAGTCTTAATATCCACATATCTTCCCAAAAATAATCTTAAGAAAACATGAAGTACATATGTAATATTAAATAACCCTAGATAATATATTATTCATCCTGAGACCTAAGTAAACAAACATTTAAAGTTACATAACCTTTTCCCAAGAAGTTTTTTTGTCAATGGCCAGATTCCTTGCCAAACAGTGAATGGTTTTCTCAAAAAAAGTCATCGTTCATTTTCTAAATAATTTTAGCTCTTATTCATTCCCCACCAAAACAATTCAAAGTGTAATCCATAAACCAAGTTAACAAATTTCATCTTCATCATCATTAAGAAAAATGTACAACAGTCGAAATGATTGTTTAAAGTTTATAAATTTAGTTTTAATACTTTTTATTTCTTATCCAAGGAGAATGATTCGAGATACATACAGGAAATATGAAAAGGGAAATAGAAATCTCAAGGAGCAGACAACAGCAAATTTAGGAGAGAAAAATAAATTGATGAATTTTACAGATTAAGAAACAAGCCTTACAATGTTTATTAATGATCTATGGATCTTTATTAAGTTACTTAAGAATACACCCATGGGCCAGTTTCAGTCAGATTTAGTACACCTAAAGTGCGAGTCGATACTAAATACAGGACACCTACCTAGAACAAACTGGCCCATTCCATTTTGGTCTAGGTAGGTGACATCTTGTATTTAGTATAGCGCCACACTTGAGGCGTACTAAATCTGACTATGAAACTGGCCCTAAGCCTCTCCTTCCACCACCACAAAATAATTCAATGGCTATTCATCCCAGATCCAGATAATAAAGGGTTTTTCCAATAGTCATTATATAAGAATTTTTAACAATTTAGTTTTAAAAAAAATATTTTTTTTTTCCTTTCTAATAAGACTAGCCTAGAAAAATTCTGCTTCAGAGTGCAAGAATCATGCCTTTTCTATCTGAACACTATTATTCTCTCACTTCCACTATAATCTGGGCCTCCTTTGCAATATTTTATCCTCCATATTTCATTTACATCATTCTTTGGCATCCTCTATTCCAGGGGTTCCCAACCCTATGCCCGCCACTTTTTGACCACAGCTGAAAAATTCATGACTAATAGTTTTAATGTCACTTTAACAACAAAAATCAAGTTTGTGCTTATCTCCAGGTATGCTGTTCTCACGATGTTTGCAATTGAAATCCCCCCCCTCCCCCTCTTTCTTTGCCAGCTCATTTACAAAGTGTACTTATACTTGGAACTACAATTCTAATAATTTCAAGCTGAAATGTTTTGCGTTTTCCTAATCTCAAAGACCTGGCTTCTCCCACCCCCCTCAATTATTCACCCCACATTTACTAATCCACGCTGAACTTCCTATTTCCTTTGTAAATATCATGACAAGAGTACCCAGCTTTGTTGACTGAATAAACAGTATATATATTTTAAAAATGTACCTTATCAAAATGGTGGTTAGTGGTTAAATATTTCCTTATCTTTATTTTGGTCTTGTTAAAAACTTAAATAGAGCAGTATTTAATTTATTTTTTTGCCAAATTGCAGGGGGTTCAACAACCCCCCTCCTTTCCATTATTCATGGCTGCAGCCCCGAGTATTACCAACAACCAACCACATGTAACAATACAATCAATGTTGAGAACTTTACAAGGCAGTTGACGTGTGTATAGCGTTGAGGCTAACCTCCAAGCCTGACAGGAGTTAGAAATTTGCCCTGAAAAAGTAATTAGTGCCAGCTGCACTACCACACTAGTTAATTTTAAATGTGATCTAAGGTTAGGTATCTCTGCTCTATTTCATCGGTTTGATCATACCACCTACGCCTTCTTTGCTCCCTCTATCTCGTGTACTCTTTTTCACATATATCCTCATTCTAAACATTGTTTGCCCTCCATTAATCTCAAACATTCCTGTGGCCTCCACATTCATTTAAACATGTGACAATTGGTATAAAGTACACCCTGCACTTATTTGTATTTAATTATATAAACCTATCATGACTCAGCCCTCATTAGAGCCAGATTGTCAAACTATTTCAGATCTTCCTAGATAAATGTGTTAATTTACTCTAAACAAATACCCACTTTATAAACATGCAGCAAGATATTAAAATTAACTATTCCAGAATCTATTTAATGAGATGAACTTTGCAAACAAACCATTCGAACTAGTTGATTCGTCAAAAATCCAATCACTAATGTTTATATATAAAAAAGAGCTTTAGATATATTCAATGCAAACTTAATTTATACTATAATTTTAATTCAACCTATTTTCTTGTCTACCAGTCACCCAAATAATTTAAACTATTAGGCCTCAATAACTCTTACATTAGGCCCTTAAATGATGGTAGGTGGACAAATACTAGGGAACATGTATTACCACAGCATTTATACAAAAAATACACAATATCAGGCAATAGTTTTATTGCAAATATTTCAAAAGAATTTCACACTTTCCAGTTTAAATTTGAATTATTTTAGTTGCTTTTATTGTGTTCAAACACTTAAGCCTTGGTTAACAATATTTAACAAAGGAACTTTACAAGTACCCAAAAGAAAAAAACTTTAAGTTATGTCTGCAATAATACTGTCTCAAAGAAGCATTTATTGGAATGAAAACAAGTTCAGAACAATGTCAACATAGATACAAGTCAGTGAAGCTCCACAAGATTTAATCAACTTCTTCGATGGTAGGCCCGGCACCTGGAGCTGCACCACCTGCACCAGGAGCTGCGCCACCTGCACCAGGGAATCCTCCAGGCATACCACCTGGCATTCCTCCAGGTGGACCACCGGCACCTTGGTACAGCTTGGTGATGATGGGATTGCACACAGCTTCCAGTTCCTTCTGCTGAGACTCAAACTCTTCTTTCTCTGCCAGTTGGTTGGCGTCGAGCCAGCGGATCACATCGTTGCATTTGTCCATGATGGCGGTCTTGTCAGCGTCTGGGATCTTGTCCTTCACCTTTTCGTCTTCAACCGTGCTCTTCATGTTGAAGCAATAAGATTCCAGCGAGTTCTTGGCGGCAATTGTCAGCTTTTGCTTCTCGTCTTCGGCACGGTACCTCTCTGCATCGTTGACCATGCGTTCGATATCTTCCTTGCTTAGACGACCCTTGTCGTTGGTGATGGTGATCTTGTTCTCCTTTCCTGTGGACTTCTCTATGGCGGTCACGTTCAAGATACCGTTGGCATCAATGTCGAAAGTTACCTCGATTTGTGGTACACCTCTTGGTGCAGGTGGAATGCCAGTTAGTTCAAACTTGCCCAGAAGGTTGTTGTCTTTCGTCATGGCTCGCTCTCCCTCATAAACCTGGATCAACACACCCGGTTGGTTGTCAGAGTATGTCGTGAAGGTCTGAGTCTGCTTGGTAGGGATAGTTGTGTTACGCTTGATGAGGACAGTCATGACCCCTCCAGCGGTCTCAATACCAAGCGACAGCGGTGTGACATCCAACAACAGTAGATCTTGAACTTCCTCAGACTTGTCTCCAGCTAAGATGGCCGCCTGGACAGCCGCACCGTAGGCAACAGCCTCATCAGGGTTGATAGACTTATTCAGTTCTTTGCCATTGAAGAAGTCTTGCAGGAGTTTCTGGACCTTGGGGATACGGGTGGACCCACCAACCAAAACAATGTCGTGGATTTGCGCCTTGTCCATCTTGGCGTCACGAAGAGACTTCTCAACAGGTTCCATAGTACCACGGAACAGGTCTGCGTTTAATTCCTCAAAACGGGCACGAGTGATGGATGTGTAAAAGTCTATGCCCTCGAATAGAGAATCAATTTCTATGCTAGCTTGAGTAGAGGATGAGAGGGTTCGCTTCGCCCGCTCACAAGCTGTCCGCAGACGTCTGAGGGCACGCTTGTTTAAGGTGAGATCCTTTTTGTACTTTCGCTTGAACTCTTGAACGAAATGGTTAACCATCCTGTTGTCAAAGTCCTCTCCTCCTAAATGTGTGTCACCAGCTGTGGACTTTACCTCAAAGATACCGTCTTCAATGGTGAGGATGGAGACATCAAAGGTTCCACCACCCAAATCGAATATAAGAACATTTCTCTCACCATGACCCTAAAAACAGACAGGAAAAAACTTAGAACACATAATTTACAATCGGTTATTTGTCTTGCACCCAAATTAATTAATTATTTTAGCACCGGGTCTTATTACCCGTTCGGGTTATACGCTTAAGTACTTAATTACACTAATGGATTAGGAATTGGGAAGGTTGAAGTTAGAGGAAGTGAACCCGCATTTGCGTGGAGGGAGAGTGGAAAACCATCTAGGAAAAACCACCCCTAGTTCACCCGACCGAGATTTGAACCTCGATCTCCCAGTCCTCAGTGGTCTGGCTCAACACGACTGGCGCGTTAGCCAACTATGCCACAGAGGCGGGTCAAATTAATTTAAATAAGTAGTTTGTATTGATATTGGTCAGAATAAAAATGCAACACTTTTTACACCAGGTGTTTCATTGTTAAAGTAAACAATCAGCCATGTGTATAATGATAAGATTTAAGTGTAAAACTCAAAATGTTAAAGACGATTTCTTTAAAATTTAACATCCATTTTTACCATTTCCAGCCAGTGACTTGGGTCAGTTTTTTATCCACTACCGGCTTGCTACGCCTGTTGTCGCTTCTTAACCTTATAATCTAACTTGAGGTTAGGACAGGCACAGCATCCAGTCCCTAGCCGCTAATTCATCTTTGCGAGAGGGTAAACCCACATCGCACCAATGATAAATTTCTTTAAAATATAAGAGCAAAATATCACAATAAAGCTCTTAAGAACAGTTAATAGTAGAATGGTTTTCAATGTTTTACTACTAGATGAGATTATGTCAACTAAGAATGTGCGAAGCTTCTCTTTGAATATTCATCAGCTTAAGATTCAACTCTACATAATAAAATTCTTGATTACAAAAGAGTTTAAGGAAAAAAAAAACTAGATTCTGTAGTCACATTTTCTACAGTGGACTTAACAGATTGTACTGGTGACGGGGAGAACAAGGTTCAAATCCCATTTGGGCGCAGAGTGGTTTTTCTAAATGTTTTCTCACTCCCAAGCGAATGCAAATTAACTTCAACCTGCCTCATTACTAACACAATGAACTAATTAATCTGAAGCATTCAACTTCAGCTCATAAGAGAATGATCAAAGGAATTAAACACACTTATGTTCAATGTCATCTTGTGCTGTTATACAACATTTTAGACATTATATTTAATATAAAAGTTATGCAATTTTAAATGTTTTTTTAACAAGCTACCTTCAGAAAAATTTCATATCTTAGATTCAAATTGAAAAAGTAGACTTCACACACCCCTAATTGTAAAAGTGGATTTTAAAGATTGGTTACATACACTCACTTTCTTGTCAAGACCATAGGCAATGGCTGCCGCAGTTGGCTCGTTTATTATCCGAAGTACGTTAAGACCAGCAATGGCTCCAGCATCCTTTGTAGCTTGTCTCTGTGAATCGTTGAAGTATGCAGGAACTGTGACTACTGCATTTGTGATTGTCTTGCCCAAGTAAGCCTCGGCTGTTTCCTTCATCTTTGTAAGGACCATGGAACTGACCTCCTCGGGGAAGAAAGTTTTGTTTTCTCCTTTGTACGAAACTTGAATCTTTGGTTTGGTGTTGTCATTGATGACTGTAAATGGCCAATGTTTCATGTCTGCTTGGACAGTTTGATCTTCAAACCGTCGCCCAATAAGACGTTTGGCATCTGAAAACATTAATTTGGAAATAGTTAAAACAGGATATTTCAGCAAACATGTTAAAAGCAGATGAAACTTGAGTTATATTTTCCTCATAATATGATAGTAATGTGTAAAAATGTCCATTATGGGGAATCCTGCAGGTGCATATGCTGCCATAACTAACAATATTTCCCCCCCTATTATCAAGGTTACCAGTACTGTAAATTCTAAAACAAATGTGTAGAGTTTAGATTAGTATACTTAAGAGCACTTTAGTTTGGTTTTAAAAGGTCTTTGGGGCATCATTTTAATCACTGGTGTTTTTAGGGCTTTAGCCTCGCTAGGAAAGGGAGAGATCTAATATTTCAGCTGCATTTACAACTTACATGGGATGAGAATGTTATCTACGATAGGTTGGTTTTTCCTTACCAAAAATTGTGTTATTGGGGTTCATGGCCACTTGATTTTTCGCGGCATCACCTATCAGTCTTTCTGTGTCTGTGAAAGCTACATAGCTCGGTGTTGTTCGGTTGCCCTGGTCGTTGGCAATGATTTCAACTTTTCCATGTTGGAACACACCAACACAGGAGTATGTAGTTCCCAGGTCAATACCCACAGCAGGCGATTTCAAAGCCATCTTTTTCTGAAACATTAAAGAATAGATTCTAAAAATTTCTGCACCTACATTAAAATCATGAATTAAATCAATAAAAATTTTTAATAAAGGTATTTCAACTATTTTATTGACAAAATTGTCAATGAATATTTATATCAAAAGAAAGTCAGAAGCTATATGGTTCAAAACTTAACACACCCATAATACATTATTTTCATTTTATGTATCCCTTTCTCATACAGGGTTATCCATACATTTATACATTTGTTAAAAGTGTTAATGAGTTCTCAAAATTTTTTAGTTAAGAGTTGAGTTGCTGCTTAAACCCTACTCTAGATTTTAACAAAACTAAAAAAAACATGAATAGTCTGTTCATGATAGGTTTTACCTGAACGAAAGTTCAGAAATCATGTTTAGATTTTGGGTTGCCAACACTTCTAAAAGACAGCCGTTTTGTTAAGTTTTTTTAATTACCCGATATATTTTAAATTTAAAATATACAAACTTAAAAAGTTTTCCCATACTATTTCATTACTTTTAATAATTTCTTTTTAATCCAACTCAAAACAACATTTTAAGCATCATTAAAAGTATTTAATCTTCCTTTTGTAACGTTATTTTGACTAATATAGTGCCTAAATAGTGTTTAATACAGGTATCAAATGTACTTGGAAAAGTGAAAATACTGGGTCATTTTTTACATAATAAATGTATTTTGAAATATTTAACAGAATAAAATATTTTTATCCACTCCGTGGGTGCATCATTGTAAAAAGCTCGTTTCCATCAAGTTCAACCATATGGTTTAAATTTGTTGGCCACCATTTTAAAGCTATTTTCGTTAAGATATTTTGTGAAAGTGCTGTGAATAATTTTTAAGTGGAATAAAACAATAAATAAGCTTTGTGTTAGACCTCAAATATATAAATACTATCGGCCTAAATTAATGTGATTAACTATCACATTCATATAGTACCATCTGTTTTCATTAGTTATTCAAAGTGATAGTCAGCTGTTGGTGTGGAGATGTATTAGGGACTATTTCTAGTAATTTAGAGCTGTCATAACAAGTCAACTAAGGCTGTGAATGAATTATACTTTGAATCCTCTATTTTTCTCTTAATTTCTAGTAGTGATGGGCAGAATTGGATGAATGGAATTGATTAATTCGATTATTATGAATAATAGATTCTTTAAAAATCGGTCGAATGAAAACAATAGCTCACAAAGCAAACTGGCCGATTCATTCTCTTTACACTCCCTTGCCAGGAGTTCTAAGGAAAATAGACCTTATGATAAGAATGTTTCCAGGCTCTATATACCGGCCACTACAGAGAAAGCATACAGAAGGTTAGCAAGAGTACGGTCTGCTGCAGAAAAATTATTTATGCATTTTATAATAATGTGTGTTCTGGCCTTCCATCAGTAGATGCATACATGGTTAAGTTGTTAGGTTTGGGTATGATAAATTTAATAAAGCCAGTGTTATAAACCCCCAAACGGCTAGCGCGCCGATACATCAGCACCAGCTAAATCTTGTCTTAGTATAATAAATGTTACTAGATGGCACCACAAGCCTTTATCCTAAATATTAAGCTTTAGTTCACATTTTCCTAGACAGAAAGCACTATAATGTCAACAAAAAAGGTTCTTTTTTTGCACAAATGAACTTATTTTCAGTTGTTTACACCATAGCGTTAATGTTTTTGACTACAATGTTTTTCTTTATTTATTTTGATTCAAGTAATTGTAGTTGCCATTTGGTTTTCTTACAAAAGTTTATATATTTTTACTGTTTAATTCTAGATTTCTTCATAATAGTTTTTTTATTCAGTGTTGCCACCGATTCTTAACATTGAAATTCCCTGACATTTCCAAAAATATATATAATAGTTCCAACAAATCAATATAATTTGGCAGGAATGAGAAAGGTAGTTTAGAATAGATGCACACGCATTAGCATGTAGAGGATGGTTAAGCCACCCCTAGTGAATCTAACGGACTCAAACCTCAACCTTCCCATGCAATGCAAGTAGTTTATCCCCCAACTTCATATTAATGATAGCCACATTTACTAAAGAAAGAAAACTTAGGGGCCTGTGCTTATCATAAATAAATTTATTTTTTACTTTTTTATTTGAAGCTTGTTTTTGGAGTATGGATGCACTGTTTTTAATACATTTAGGCCCTACAAAAAACATTTTATTTCTATTAATGAATGCAATGCTTTGGATCTCAAAACAAACACTACACATGTAAGTTTAGAATTGAGACAATCAGAATAACGTGCCGTTTTGTAACTACTTCAGAACTAAGAACACAAAATCAAATACCCGCATGCATATTACGTATCAAATCGAAGGCTGTGCAGACACTTTATTACAACTAGAATGGTGACCAGGGCGCATACGCTTATGTTCTTGTATTATGTAATGCCGCAATAATGCAGTAGCCTTCACTGTGAAGTTTATGTATGATCGCAATTTGAATTAATTTTCCAGGTCAAACCAAATTCCTGACATTTACCTCTTTTTCAGATGAGTGGCAGCCCTGTTATGAGTTATATAAGGCTAGAATGTTTTTACTAACAAGGCAATGGCAGGTCCAAGTTCTAGATTAGATGACTTGACATTTTAGATTACTACAGATAATGATAGTGAATTTACCCACGAAAGTGACAGATTTATTTATTCTTTAGGCCTATACATGTATTTATTAGCTGCATGGAGTTTTTTCCAAAACAGGTGCCGACTCCAAATGCATATAGACCTATACACAATTTGCCTAAAATATATGTAGTTTAAAAACAAACACTAAAGACACCAAACTTATATAAGATGTTAAATAAATATATTATCTTTCTTTCAGAAGTGATTAAGACAAAAGGCAAAAAAATTAATTTCTTAACCCCTTAGTTGATTAAAATTTCCAAATTTCAATATTTTTTACAATTCATCTATTGTATAATGATGCATGACATTTTTCTTTCTAATTCTAACATTTTCAGAGAATAAGAATTTTTTCTTGTATACAGTTTTAAGTTTTTTTATGGTAGGAATTCAAAACTACACAGGTGAATATGTAAGAAATGGCCTTAGTGCCTTACACCGGATGAAAATAAGCAGAGTGCTAAAGGGTTATGGTAAACTTAATGGATGGAAATAATACATATCTCTATAAAGATTTCTGCAAAATGCTAGTTTGGGGCTTTAAATGTTCTAATAATAAACATGACACATATCTTAACATTGTGACATGCTCAAAGTGTACTTTTTTTAATTTAAAAAATTCTTTTTTTCAGGTCTTAAATGATTTGCATGTGATGTGTTGTGTAAACACTCCCTACTTTAAAAAATCCAGACTGCAAGCCCATTTCTGATGTATTTGCCGAAAAGCTTTATTTATAGAGTAAATGGATGTCTTTTCTTAATTTCTATAGGTTTTATCCGGCAGGAATACCCGAACAAAACATTGAGAACACAGTGGAATGAAAGTTGAATTCATATAATAAAGTTAAAAGTCTAAATTTTTTATCACCAGATCTTACTATCCTTTCGGGTTATACGCCTATCTACCAATTACATTTATTATATACAAGAAAGGTTAAATTTAGAGGAAGTGGGCCCACATTTGCACTAAGAATGAAAAGCCATCCAGGGGGAAAAACATCACACCAAACCGGGATCGAATCTCGATCTTCCAGTCATTGGCAGGGGGCCAGTGAGCCGAGTAAATAATGGGCTAATAATACTCTTGTTCCATAGTGCTTAAGTTATTTTTAAGAGAACCCAGTGCAGGAGTGGTGGTAAATGACAGGAGAATGAACAGTTTTATCACTAACATTTGTTTAAGTTCAATAATGTTTTCTGTGGGAGCAGTTATAATACCGCATTATACTATAAATATAAATCAAAAGAAATGTTAATTTTAATATTTGCCTTAAGAATTACTGTATTAATTGGCATTTTCATAACTTAATTGAAAGGACTACAAACATTAAGACTAAAAATATTAATTAAACCACATAAGATTTTTTTGGGGGATGGGGGAACAAAACATTCAAGTGCCTGAAATAATAAATTAATAAGTAGTGCATTATATTAACACTCGACTTATAAAAAAAATGTTTATCCATAAATATGGAGTATTTATCATAAATGCAACAAAGTTTAAACTCTTTGTGCCACACGATTCTACAGACTACCCTGTTTTTAACATGCTTTGACACCACGCCCGTCGAATTTACGGGTGGCCGTTTCTACAAATTTCGCCAAGCTCATCAATTCAACGGGGTCTTAAGTTGACAAGGAATTATTTTTAATTACAGGGCCAAAATGTCTCTTCAATTAATTATGAATAATGAGTGAATTATAAAACACGTGAATGAATGTATTACATAGGCTATTATACTTTATAATGTATAGACTAGATGGTACATTGTGAACTCTTAGGTAAACCTAAATTATAATAAAATATTATTTATTCACAAATCAGGTAGCATTTAAAATTTTGATTATTAATTATGAGCCTATAGGCACATTATACCCGATAACACCCATAATCTAAATTTACATGACCAGCTAATGTGCTACTTGCTTTTTTTACCTTTTACTCAGAACCCCAATAAAAGTACCTTACTATATATCACACTAAATTAATTATTCAGAATAAAGAATGTAACTGCAAAATGGAGTTTTAACTCTTAAAATCCAATGTGAGGCTATTGAAAACTTACTTTTTAAACCACTAAAATTTGCATGTTTCCGCAGGTAAGTACATAATCTTGGCCCTGGGTGCTAATTATATTAGAATAAAATCTAACATAATTTAAATAAACTAATCTCGGATCTATTAGAATAAGGACTTGATGATTGGCTTCATGTAATCTAGGCCTAGTTTGATGATGGCTAGAATCAAAGTACGAGTTTCGGGGAGATGTGATGTGGTTATTTTAAAACGGCTCCCCAAACACAAATGCAGTATATCTTTTCCAAATTTAACATACCTTCTCCCTAAAGAATTATCATAATTAATTTTGTGTGTATAGGCAGACTGCTACCAGTGATGTGGGTGACAAATGCAAGAGTAGGCTATTTATGGACAAGAACCTAACAGTATAAAGTTAAGCATATTAAACATACAACTACTTTCCAAATTACATTTAAAGTATTTGTTCACAACTAGTTTCACAAATTTAGGATTCATCAATTGTCAAGGTCTCAAAAGAGCAGCAGCCATGCTTTGATAATAAATGCAATTAGTTTATTGAATAGTAGGCTTACCATCAGAAATAAAAATTAACAATCAAGGTACGTGCCATCATTGTGCATAGATTTAACACATATTAATTCCCAAAAACATTATATATTCAACTAGAAGGAATTGATAATCTTTAAGACGTATTCTGTCCCTAGTGTTCCCACGCATGGCATAAAAATCACAAAATTTGGATTCTTTGTAGTCACCTAGAGTTACCTTTTATACACGCACTAAACATTATAATTAATACACACATGGCACATCTTGGCAGATTAAATAATTCTCACTAGAGTTACCTTTTATACACGCACTAAACATTATAATTAATACACACATGGCACATCTTGGCAGATTAAATAATTTTCACAACGCCCTACATAAATAAAAAACGATTACGCAAAATGGCGCATCAATAACTTTGGTACAAAATGTATACGAAACCATGACCAAATTTTAACATTAACATTATACGTAATCATGTCAATATGCATGTATAATTAGCTTATTAATTGTTAAATTTGATCACCATTAAATAGTATAAAAATTCATTTAGTACAACTCGAATTACATATTTATGTAAAAGACATCTTATTAGTCTACGAAATAGACTGCTAAACACTATTTATATCGGTAAAAGTAAATTAATAATAAAAATCCTTACCTTAAAAATAAGTTACTTAAATATATTACAGACAAAACTCGAAGAAATTTACACACGTCTTAACACAGACTGCTTCAGCGATGAAATTGAACAAGGCGGAAACAGGATTGCGTATATGAAGGTTGCCACTACGCTTCGAGAAGCTTCTCTGAAATTCAACCAATAGGAAACCGCCTTACTTCTTAATTTGTTCTGATTGGCTTATCTCATGTATTGGTCGCTTTATGATCATAAACTAAAATAATATGTTATTAAATTAATGTGGGTTAATGAGCCTCACTGAAACAAATATTAAGTTTTTCATCCGTATAAACATTTTTTAAGAATTTACAATAATCAAAAAGTAATATAATCTTTGTCTAGCGTTATAATAGCTTTGGCAACATTGGATAAAATGGTAATGACGTCATAGAAATCTTTGGAATATTCCATTTCTTTGTTCTTCCATTTGAAGTGCCGGTTTTTGTAAGATTCACTAATAACTTCGCGTTCAGTCCCCCTCACCCCTCGTGTTTCAAACATATGTGAATGTTTTGGTAGTTAACGTTCTTAAAATAAGTCCGATTTATTATATTTTAGATATTATAATGATTGAAACGTTAGTCAATATAGGATATTTAAATTGCGTGATTACAACAGTCAATAATGTTTGTGAGTTGTTAAAAATGGTTCCCTGTTCAAGGTTTCAGATCTGAATTCACTAAGTCGTGGCAAACGGGTTGCCTGTAAAAGGGCCAATGTACTACTGTCTCGTGCATCTATTCTATCACATTGTTAGAATTAGTATATATTATTTAGAGGTAGTAATCTACTTGTGAGCGTTGTTTAAGGGGAGGGAGGGGCCTACATACTTAGGAAGTTGAACCTGGGAGGGCCCCATGGAAAACATTTGCCCCCTATATATTTATTTTACTCCCCCCATATATTATTCTCAAACATGAAATCATAAAGATGGCCTTGAATCAAACTTCAAATATCTACACGAAACATCAATTGTAAAGGAACCCGCTTCGGTGGCCGTATGATCTAACGCGCTACTCTCGCAGTAGACTAGACTGTCGATGACGGGGATATCGAGGTTCGAATCTTGGTCGGGTGAATTGAGGTAGATTTTCCCAAAAAGTGTTTTCACTCTCCCTCTTACGCAAATGCGGATACATTTCATCTAATAGTAACAACCTTCCCAATCCCTAAAACCATTAGCATAATTAGTAGATAAGCGTACTGAACGGGAAGTAAGACGTGGTTCTTAAAAAAATCCAAGCACTTGCCGGCCATAAAGTCCCCGGACCTCACTTTGGCTTGGAGGTAAAAACTCTTCGAAAATCTCTTCTTTTTTTTTCTATTACCCTTCCCCCTTAAAATAAGGTTTCACTGACACAGCTAAGATGACATTACAACCAAAAGCCTAAAGGCAAAATATTTGTTTTTGTTATATGTTTAGATCTACGTAAATTGTGAAAAGCAACTTTTATCAGAAGTGGCCCTAATCGCTATAACATCTAATTAGCTTCTAAAGACACGCCCATTGGGTTCAAATTTTTGTCGGGTGCTATGCATTTCTTACAAAGATTCACCAAACACACAACAATTTCGCACATGTGCCCCCAAAACCAAAATTGTTTTCCCAAGCAGGGATGGACAGTTCAGGCAGGACACCGCTAGATACCCGGGTAGGCCGGTTTGATTTGTGCCGCCGCAACTACTTTAAAACTTGAATAAAACATTCCCTTTTTTCCCCCCCTTTATTGCACTTTCTGTACCGAATGATTGTATCAGCACACGACTTATAAACTAACTTAAATCTAGAACAGACACAACATCTAGCCCCCGTCCGCTAATTTATCACCGTGAATGGTTAAACCTTAATTTTATCAATAATAAATATTAGGCTATGTCAAGAATCGAACCCAGGACACTGAGCTTGGAAACCAGGCACGTTATCGACTGAGCTAAGGTGTCGGACCTAACCAAAGCTATACCTTCAATAATCTAAACTATTGATTTTATTAAATTTTAATCAACGTTTCCAATGAGTAGGTTTAAGGGTTCCAGAATACATAAATTGTAAGATGGCATTAAATGTAAAATCGTTCAATTGTTGTTTCTTGGTGTTTATTAAAAGTATTTTAAGCCAAATGTATATAATCTGAATACTGCCGGTTACTAGCTTTGTGGTGGGAAGGGGATCATTTTACAAACTTAAATACATCAAAAAGAAACTCTCAGCTAGGCCCACCAAGTGTTCAAACCCGAGCCCGGCATCAGAAGGGCAAAGCGCGGGGCTCCCCTCTCAATGCTTAGCTTGACTTCAGTGGTGACAAAACTTTATTTGCAGAGGCGGGGGGTGGGGGAGATTAGTTTAGCACAAAAAAAAAGTGTTTTTAGAGGCTTTACCCCTAAAGCTAAAAGATGAGGTATGGGAACCCTCCCTTGGTAAATATTTGAAATTTGGATACATCTAGAAGGTATTTTGAGTAGTCCTCTCCCGTAAAATTTTTGAAAACTAGATTTCTCTAGAAGCTATATTATGGAGTGTTCCTTCTATAGAAGTTTTTTGAAATTTGAATGTTCCTATAAGATATTTAGAGTGGTCTCCACCTTTTTTTTTTTTTTTATTTCTTTTCTTTT
>CABFWO010003016.1:17872-31699 GCA_902155825.1 Timema genevievae | reverse complement strand
GGGGCTCAATGCGGGTTTGAGGGTAGGGCCCCCCCAACAGCCGGAGGCAAATTTTTTTACCATTATATACACCTAGAAGCTTTTTTGGAAGGTTTTTATTGGTATTTGTTAACTTTATCATTTATATTTTTACTATTATAAACATTATAAGCTTAACATAATAATTAATAAATAGACCTACATTAAAGTTGGCTTAACCCTCACATAAGCCTATTGTCACAAAAATCACCGATTATCTTTAATAGGTATATGCCTAGCCCTCTATGGAACCAAGTGTCAAACCAGGATATTTGGAATCTGCCGCAATGCTCAGGACCTAGGCCACTTCCTAGACTGCAAGAACATCAATTAGGACTACTAGGGAGGATCAACACAAGAATGTGTGACATTTTATATTTTCTTTACTCATAATGTTTAACTGGTCATAACACCCCCATACCATTTTATTTTATTTTTGGATCTGCGTAAATCTCAGGGCATCACCAAACTACAGTGGGCACGACGACTCAAGCACCCTCAAGCCTCCCCGTGGGTATGCTACTGCTTGTGTATCAGATCAGCTCGTTTTATATAAGGTTTGGTTAAAAATAGGTAAAAAAATTGTCGACTTTACTAAATCAAAAAAATATTCAACTTGGTATAAAAATGCATGTGGGTACTCGTTTTATAGGTTTTCGGCAAGAAATATGATGATCCTGCAATTTGTTTCATCACTCTTTTGCCACAGTATCCTTCACAGGTTTAAATACCACATATAAGTATCAATTATTTGTTTAGTATATAAAAAAATAAGATCACGATGTATCTATCAATTATTTTTTGGATCTACAGTAAAACCTTGGATTGTGAGCATAATTCGTTTCATAAACGTGTTCGTAATACAAAGCACTCGTATATCAAAGTGAATTTCCCCCATAAGAAATAATGGAAATTCAGATGATTCGTCCCACAACCCAAAAATATTTAATCTAAAAATGATTAATACCTTTTTTATTTTCTTAATTTAAATGTAACTGTACTGTAATCAAATTTATTTATTAAATTTAATGGTGGCTGGTGTGAGGTAGACGAGAGAGAGGAGAGGAGGAGGTGTGTTATTGTTTAGGACGACTTTCACTGTCACGGAATCACTGCTATATGTTGGATCACTGGAATATTTTTCTTTTTGTGCGACTTTAACAAAGAACCTATCCAATAACACTGCTCAAATTTAAAATTTATTGAAAATTTTTGCTCGTCTTACAAAACACTCGCAAAACAAGTTACTCGCAATCCAAGGTTTTACTGTAAATAATTATTGTCAGCGAGGTGCAAATGCGAATCACAATGATGAAGGACAATTACTTATTGCTGATGAAACCTACACAGAGAACGAGAAGAGAAAATCTGAAATGTTAGTGCTGTGGTGAGACTAAGGTGGGTAGAGAAAATATGTGTACGGTGAATCCGATACTCAAAGTGGGACTATTGAGGAGCATTGGTATCTGAATTGTCATATGGTTACCAGCGTTGGTGTACGCGGCTGCATGGTAGGAAATGAAAAGGAGGAGAGTTCCTTACCGATTCACCAGTGTCAGTAACGCCAACAAATGATAAGTTGTACCTGTTCCAAACCGTTTCACATGTAGATTATGTTCAAAGTAACCATTCCATTAGTATCAATACATTCCAACCTAAGGTCCTCTAGAGTCTAGATCATCTGAGACATTTAGGGAGCTGGACTCTCGCCCTAGAGGGGGCTTGTTTTGTCCAGTCCACCTCATTACAACTTAACCCTCTCTTGAGATAGTTCTATTCAGCCCACCTCATTAAACCCTTTCCCTCCCAATCTTGAGATAGTTTTATTCAGTCCACCTCATTACACCCGATCACTCTCAAGACCCATTCTAATGTTATCATCCCAGCTGCGTTTAAGTTTAAGGGATTTTTCTTTCATGTTTTCCCTCTTCGCTTCCATACAAATGTGGGTGCAATTAAAACATAACACATAATACTTACAGTGGCGAGGCATTGACTTATTCTAAGGTGTTACCACACACTCACACTGTAATGCATCCTGTTACCCTAAATTTTAAAAATTGCCTATCAAATTTTTGATTTAAAAATTATGTGATTTTGTTTATTAATAAATATAAAATAACAGGCAGGAATTCACTCATAGCAAAACATAATAAAGAGTGGTAATGGTTTTATCAACCAAGAATTAACCATAGTAGATAAATAAAAATGACTAAATAGCCAGACACACAAAGTGTCATGCAGCTATGGAGAAAATGGCTTTATTGTTCTCAGTTGCACCTTTTTTGAAAATGTAACCATACTTTAACCTCTTTATTTCTTTACTTTACATCCATTACTGTTTACCGCCTATGGCCTAGATCAGTTTTTTTTATTCATGCCATGTATTTTCTACTACCGGCCTGCTAGGCATTTCACCAATGATAAATTTTTCGGCCATGCCAGAAATTGAACCCAGGACCCTAAGGGGGCATTCAAGTATTATGTAAGCATATTTTTGGCCATTTTTAACCCCTCCCTCCCTTATAAGCAAATGCCTGACCCCGCCCCCCCTCGCTTACGTAAGATTTGTTAACTTTTAAAAAAAATTTGTTCTCAGGAATAACCATTCTTTTTTTCATGCAATTTATAAAGTGCTTGTAATTATTAACATAGAGGTGTAAATTAATATTGCAAAATAATTGACAATTAACATTGGTATTCAATGAATTTAAATTTATTGAACAGATAGAATTAAAACAAGTTATAACATTATAAAAGTTTATAATTTTACTTTACTTTTAGTTGAAGTTATAAAAAAAAATTATTATTAGTGAATAGGAGTACGTGAATATTATATTAATATAAAAAAAACCACCCTAAACTCCATTTAATCTGATAACCAAGGTCCTTGAATCCATGTCTCAACACTAATTTATTATGTTTCTATTTGGGGGGATGTGGGATGGGGACCTAGGCCACTCAAGCGTTGGCTTATTTTTATATGCTTCTCTACTTCTTCCTCGTCGAGCCTCTCAGCATCTTCATTGCTGCCCAAAGTCCAAGTGGCTGGTGATGCACCCTCCCTCAATTTTGCCCATCTTTCTCTGCCTTACATAAGAATTGTTCTGACCCCCTTTCCTCTTTGTCAGCAAAAATAAGCAAGGCTCGAACCTCCTCCCACCCTAAGGTACTTATGTAACACTTTAACGCCCCCCTTATCTCAGTAGAAAGACATGCTACGACTAAACTAAGGTGTCAGATCTTTTTTTCCCCCCTTTTTAGTTTATTTCAATGGGCGTTGTGAAATGTCGTGCATGCGTAGCCTTGAGCAGTGGTTCCAAAACCTTTTAGACTAAAGGAGCCCTTGCACCATTAAAAAAACCCATGTTTGAGTCCTCATAAAAATGTTTACAGTATAATTATGAAAATTATGAACATTCAATAGCAACAATTAAATTTTGGAAGTCTTTTAGAACTTAATACTTGAATAAATATTCAAAGAAAATTAAAATCATTTTTAGGTGACCTGGTGGTCTAGGAGTAAGGTGTCAAACTTCTGTTCTGGGGGTCCGGGGTTCAATCCTTGGTCCTGGGACAGATGTCTGATTGCCAAACCCTTCCTTCACCTCTGACGTGTATTAATCACAGCTTGTGAATGTGTGGAATGCCAGGCCTCCACCGTGGTTTGGATACCACGTTAAACTGTAGGTCCTCCATTTCATCTCACAACCACCCTACCATTGCACATCAGCGTAAGTGCGTATAACCTGAACAGGTAGTAAGACGCGGTACTAATAATAAAAGATCATTTTCTTATCTACTTGCTTATGCAAAAAGTTACACTTGCAAAATGAGAAATAAGTATAGGCCTATGTGTTTATTTACTATGGGTTCAAGTGCGCTTGCTTTTGATTACAAAGTGCTTTGAAGTTATGGTTGTCAACCACAGGCGCAGATAATCTATATTTATCCAGTTTCTTTATTTAGTCTAATAGCAATAAACAATGAGAAATTTTGCTCACAGAGATATGTTGTTGCCAAACGCATTTCAAATTTCAAAGTTCGTTTTCATCTTCAAAGGAGTCATTAATCATGCACAATTAGATTTTGTATGAGCGTCAGTATAAAGCTGGCTACTGAATTTACTGTGGCTAGGGTTTCCAATATTTACACCAAGTAGCTGATGATTTCCACAGGCCCGTCACGGACTCTGCCATAAGCTATGAGTTAAGAATGACCGAGCGTTGGAAGAATCCCGGATAGCTCGGCGGTATTGTGTTGACACTGCGTCCCGTGTCCAATTCCTTCGTCAAGTCGTCATTTTTCAACTGATTAAAATCGTTTTACTAATAACAAGTCAATATTTTAGAGTGAAAGTAAATTTATTAAGATTGACTTAAAGGGCAGGATCTCACGTACAGGACAGGGTAGAGAAGACACGACTAGGGTGGTACAGTCATGGGAGGAACCAAAGATGTTGGATATTGAAGTGGGAAGGGGGGTAGGAGGCCGATAGGAACAACAAAGGACAGGTGGTTTAAGCAAGTGCAGAGAGGTTAGGACTGGGTTATGGTGGAGGGGATGATGTGGTGGAGAGGTAGGAGAGGACTGGGTCATGGTGGAGGGGAGAGAGAGGAGAGGACTGGGTCATGATGGAGGAGAAGATGTGGTGGGGAGAGAGGAGAGGACTGGGTCATGGTGGAGGAGAAGAGGTGGTGGGGAGAGAGGAGAGGACTGGGTCATGGTGGAGGAGAAGATGTGGTGGGGAGAGATGAGAGGAATGGGTCATGGTGGAGGAGATGATGTGGTGGAGAGGTAGGAGAGGACTGGGTCATGGGGGAGGGGAGAGGAGAGGACTGGTGGTCATGATGGAGGAGAAGATGTGGTGGGGAGAGAGGAGAGGACTGGGTCATGGTGGAAGAGGAGATGTGGTGGGGCGAGAGGAGAGGACTGGGTCATGATGGAGGAGGAGATGTGGTGGGGTGAGAGGAGAGGACTGGGTCATGGTGGAAGAGGAGATGTGGTGGGGTGAGAGGAGAGGACTGGGTCATGGTGGAAGAGGAGAGGTGGTGGGGAGAGAGGCTTACGTTCCAAACAGAACCGGCCAATGGCTGTTCATGATGATGATGGACTTCAAGGTATTTAATTTGATTGACCTCAGTGTCCATTCCTTTCATCCTTCTACGGGTCAAATAGTGAGAACAAAACAAAGACACATTCCTACCATTTCAGAAAAGTGGATTTTTTTTTATTTACAACAATATTTAAACCATTTGTATATAATTTAATATATGTATATTTTTTTTCCTTTCAAAAAATGTTTTGAGTACAGATGCAACCAAAATGGTGAAAGTGACATTTCTGGCAGTTTTTTATTTATGCAGATCACATGGTGAAAAACATAATACTTTATTGAAAATTATATCACTAACTTCATACATTATTGCTAGTCACAAAATTATATTAATATACACATTTCTTTATGAAAGAAGAAAAATAAAAATTTACACTGACCAAAAGAATAATAAAAAAATATATGGATCAACTCAACCCAACTTAAGAGATATAGAAAAAATATATTTGGAAGAAGGTACAAGAAAGGTGGATAGAAACATATAAAAGGAAAGAATACAATATGGCTTTTACAATGAAAATTCGAACACAGTTCACACTTTACATTGCTGCCACTGTACAAAGAGGTAATGGCTGCCTCTTGAAGAAAATTTGATTGTAACCATCCAATCTCCCGACCTAGGTTTCATTCTATCGAAACTCATCAGGAGGGAGTGTGAAAAGTGCAACGCAACTTCTTAAAAGAGAAAACAAAAAAACACAAAAGGGAGGAAGAGCAAGATATAAGAATCCAGAAAATGTTTTTGTTAATAGAATAGAAATAATTACATATTTACATATTCTTTGGTCTAAGTTTACATAAGTTTGCAAATATAATACAAATATACAATTACTAATGTACAAAATAAAATTACAACAATATTTAAAATTCACCTCAATAACACAACTTAAAAAGTATGCGCATAGTGATTTATATCAATAAAGTAACAAATAGGTACGTAATAGACAAAGAAGAATTAAGCAGCAAACTATATAAAACAAAAAACATATAGTACAACTTAATGCTCAATATAGCTCACACTCTCTTAAGTTGAGTGAAACACCTAAAAAACTATCACTTGAATCTTTTGTAAAGAAGACGCAACTATGCTGTACCATAAGTTTTTGAAAATAATTAGCTAAAATAAACTACCGATATGCTTAGAAATTTTGATTTTCTTTTTAACAAGTTTTCTAGGTTTCTATAGTTTCCATCAGAGCTTTAAAAAGTAAAATGTGTAAAAATTCGGCATATAGGAAATTATTTGTTTGAACCGTAATCTTGTAATTTTTTTCTGTACAACATTATTATAAAAATGATTCAAAAAGTGAATAGCAACATTAATGTAAATATTCAAATAGATAGCCTAATAAGTTCAATGATAATAATAATATTTTAAAAAATCATCAATATTTTATAAACATTCTGATCGATTATGTAATGAATTTTTAAATTAAAATGGAAACGTTATAAAAAAACAAAAACATATTTTATTTATAAAAACGATTCTCCCCACTAATTAGATATTGACTATTAATATTTTTAAGCTCAAAACTCTTCAGTATATTAAAAAAAAATATATATATTGATTTAATTCTCTGGGGAAATTTAAACAACTATATTGTTGTCTCTTGTTATGTAGAGAAAAACTATTTTCTATTGTCTTAATTTCACTCAACTTAATGGTGTAAGATAAAAAAAAAAGAAAGAAATATTAATAGCTAACACAATATAAACAAACATATTGCATATATTAACAAAATATCAACAATATTATACCTACCTTTATTATCATAAATAAATTATTTAAACATTCTATTTATTTCTAAGAGGGTAAATATTTGTTTTAAAATCCACATTGAAAAGACAATTTCAACAGGAACAAATTTAAATCAGTTGCTTCTTGTTCATCACAATATGTCTAATATTTTCAGTAACCAAGACCATAGGTAATGAGACCAATCCAAAGCATAAAATATAGCCATACACGTTGTAGAGAAACATCATTTGGGATTTTGTCATTAGTAAAGTGGTCATTATTTGGTGAAATCTAACAAGTGAGGTTGTTGTACTGAATTTTTACCTAAGTATTTTCTCATAGCTCTTAAAAATATAAAATATTATTTTCAGTGAAAATAAATTATGTTTTAAACAACCAGAACACCTTTTTAGTAAATTAATTATATTGATACAATTTTGTCCTTCTTTGTGATTTTGCTATTTTACAACTATTACATAAGTCTATGTAAGTACCAAATGCTTAAAATTGAGATTTCAAGTCAAGGTCTTGGTAATTGTATTTGAGTTATCTTTTTGATATTTTGATGAATCTCGAATCCCATAGGATTCAAGAGACTCGAGTGTCTCGTATCTAGGCCTTAGCTCTATTTTAGTTAAGATTATAATGTATCTATGTTTAATAAGTTGTATAATAGCGCTGCATTTAACTGAAGGATATTATTTAATGGTCAGTTGGCCACACTGTTAGAGGCTTCCTAGGTGACTTTAAGGTTGTTTTATGTCTGAACCTTAAAAATGTACTACGGCAGTGCCCGATCATCATTGTAGCTTATGTTTGCTAATAAACCATGTATGCAAGTGAAGTCTTTATTTTATATAATGAAATAATCCAGGAACTAACATCTTATTTTTGCTTGGCTTCTGATATATAGATTTACTTCTTATTTTACCCCTATTTTTTTTTAAGTTTTCATAATTATTGTGACTATTAATAAATAGGATTGAAATTAATGCATAATGACTATGGTTTTGGTTACATTACAGCAAATTTCATATGACGTAATGAAAGTGTCTTTTAAACGGTTCGACAGTGGGAAAATATTCCGAGTGATTAAAATATGACCAACATATGATCTGGTATAATTTTAAAATAAAATTAGAGGCACACCAAATTAAATTCATCTAATTATCTACCTTGTATTTCAGAATTTTTAAATAACATTTAACTTAAAGTTAATTCATTCCTATCAGTATATATATAATATATATATATTTTTTGTTATTTTTCAAACTTGAGTACAGCAGACAGTATAACAGTTATCATTATGAAAGAATTTTCTAAAAATATCTTATTTATATTTGATTTCAGAATGCTTCATACATACTTACGAACAATAGGTCAAACATCAGTGCATTTTTAATAATTTATCTTTCTGTGCATGAAAATACATATTGTTAAATATCCCTACACTCAAATAGAAATACTTCCATAGTTACACATTTGTATAATAACAAGGTTCAGTTGCTAAAATGATAGTTTGAAACTTGGAATTCGAGAATCGAGTGGGAGTACATGAGATAGTAGAGAAAGCAAGGCTGAGATGGTATGGTCATGTGATGAAGATGGAAAAGGAGAGAATACCAATGGAAAATGATGCGAGATGAATTATGTAAGAAAAAGACCGCAAGGGAGCCCAAGAAAGAGATTGGAGGAGCAGATAACAGAAAGTGTATGAGTGAAAGTAGAAGAACAAAACAAATAAAGGAGAAAAGATGGAGGAAGATGGAGGCATTACATTAAACTGACCCGGCCACAGGCTGGAAACATTTTATGATGATAATACATTTGAGAAACATAAGAATGAGTAGTAACAAGCGGAGAAAGGCATATGGGGTGCAGGGAAAAGAAGTGGACTTGAGAATGTCATTTAATGCAGTATTCTTGGGGAGGAGTGAAAGGGAACACAAGTGAAGGCCGGCAGGTCTCTGAGGTTTTTATAACTTTTTTTTTAGTCACAATCTTTCAAATATTGCTTCAGAAGATGTGTTCAGTTTAATTTTCTAAGCATCGTAATCACAACAGTTCTTGAATGTTTGTCATGGACTTTGTGGAATTTGATGAAAACTTTATCATTATATTCCATTATGTCCATGACAAGGCGTTTAAGAATCTGTTGAGATTACTAAGTGTAGAAAATTAAAAATAAACATATCCAATGAAGAAAAAAATCTGCCTTAATTCACATTCCCTTCTATTCCCCGTTAAGTCTACTCTTCTCATATGCACCTAAATGGGATTAATTTTCTTCGTTTTACACATTTCCGCCCTCAATTTCACTTTTTTATAATATCATAATTACATATTTGAAAATGTATTATTTTTAAAATTACATACTAATTTCAGAATTATTGTTCTAGGGGTAGACAACTTTTTATTTTAAATAAAATATTATCAATAATTCCTTCCTAACTAATTATCTATGTAGTAGAATGGGAAAACAGTAAAGTTAGCTGTATCGTAATGAGAATGATTCGTACCAATACACATCTCATACACACGTCAAGAGTTTGGTGATGAGAATAGAGATAAATAATACATTTTACTAGAACACAGTAAATAGCACCATTCATTACTAAAACTATATAAGAGAGTAAATATTTTCTTCTTTTTGAAAAAATAAGTTTTTTAAAACTGCAGACAGTAGAACCTGTCTCATCTATGCGAATTTGAAGCTATAATTTTGTGAAACTATCCAAAATTTGAATCAACTTCCTTAGTAACAAAAATACACACGCATTTACATTCCTTGCTTTTCTTATGAATAGACATTTGAAGAACTTTTAGACAATACAAACATATTTTTTTGCAGTCAACATTGAAACCATTTTATTATATTCCTAGTGTTATTTTATAAATATTGAAGTTACTTAATCTACTTACATATATTCATAAGTCATATGAATATATGTAAGTAGATTAAGTAACTTTTTCTATCCTTAAGATAATGGGAGTAAACTTGGTAACTAATTACACTAAAATTTTGTTATTTCTGGTCACTTTATATTTAAATTTGGCAATCATGTCTTGAATTTAAATTTGAAAAGGTTTTATCATTTCTAAGAACTGTAGGGTTTTGTCAATGTCCATATTGTATAAAATGTGGGTTTGTTTGGATGAAAAAAAAAAACTCACAGCCTCAAGTTTTTCTATGTGGAAGTCTTGGATAATTTTACATTATAACTAGAGCATAAACAAGCAAGGTTCTACTATGAAATAATTTGATTTCCGCAATTCTCCTCGTCCTTCCCCCTCAAGTGTCAGAGTCGAAATGTTTTACAAGGCAAGAAACATACCAACAACACATGTACCATAAACAATTAATATGTGTAGTCAACTGATTTAGTGATCTTTGATGAGTTAAAAACAAAAACAAAAAAGAACTCACATGTACACATGTATTATAAAATTCAAAACTTTCTTAAATGGGTGTTTCAGCTTACAAGCTTTGTTTTCACATTTAGGTTGATTAAAAATTGATTTGAAAACGATTTTAAAAAGTGACAACTCACTTCAGTATAGTATTTTACTATTTATAAATTGACTTTGAAATATTTTAACCCTGTCTTTGATATAATAAAATATTACAGAGATTAAATATTTTTACATACAATGTCATTCTCGGTAGTTTCTCTAAACCAAAAAGTTTTATATGCTTTTTATATATCTATTTTTCCTTTATGTAATATAAATAACAAACTACGTCAATAAATATTGAAAACACGTTGGCGCTGAAAACGACCCACTAACCAATGGATTAAAAAACAAAAACAAAAAAACACGATGGTATTCTATGGTTGTTAACAAATGACTTGGTAAATAAAATTCATGGAGTTAAGTGTGTATAGGCAACATAAATGTTAATAGACATCGAATAAATATTTTTATGACACTTTGGTTTACGACTATGTTACAATAATCCATGGAAGATAGAATATGTTATGAAAATAGAGTTTCTTGGGGAGTGTGTAGGGATTAAATTCAGATTGATTCTTCAGATACACCAGCACTAAAGTAGCATCACATCTCATTAAACAAAGAAAGCACATCATAATAAGCAGAAAGACAAGTTTACTGATGAGTCTTTAATAAAAATAAAGTAGCAATCAACAATGAAAATTAATATCAGTATGTAATAGATGTGGATTTTTTAATTAACGCTAAATGGTGATATTGTGTTTATGTATTTTTAAGTGCTTGAATGATTTAAAATTTTCCATTTAATCCCTAAATGGTTTATTGAGTTTTAAACTCAGGATAGATTATGGAATCATGAAGGATATTCTAGATAAAAAAAAGAAGAAAAGTTTGATTTTTTTTTGAGATACACTGCTTATTAGTGGCTTATCCCAAGAGAGTTTTAGGAAAAACTTAACAACCAGACTCCAGATAATTAATTTACCATTTAACTAATCATGTCTCCACATTATGGGGAGATATCAGTTCTAACCTTTAGTTTTTATTTATATTTTCTATAAAAACTTGAGAATTGATGTGAAAAAAATAAAAAAATAAATCAGAGGATGAATTTGAACCAGCTCTAAATGAAAACATAATGAAACACATTCATGTGAAGGGAGCTAATTCAATTCAGTGGTGTAGCCGATTTCCAGAGGAAGGAAAAGGTTTCCTCTTTCAGTCTGGTATTTGAAAAACAATCACCTAAGAACATAATTTTATATTTTTATAAAACATCAAAACTAACATATTTTTAAAAACTAGATATACTTAAATTTGTACCAATTACAAATATTTAAGGGAGCTGAGTTGTGCATTTCACAAGGGCCTTTTAGTGAATTCTTAAACAAGAAAAGGTCGGTCGAGTGATGGAGCAGGTTTACATTAAGGAAGCTGTCTCAGTCAGCAAGAAGGCATCAATCGCTATCGGGTCACACGGTTTAAAATACAATGGTCTGTGTCGTTTTCTGGAAATACTACTCTATTCTATCTAAGCTTATATTTCCTTTCGGCCCTCACCTACATCCACACTTTGTTATGTCAATAAAAAAAGGGTAAAGAAAACTATATACGAAACTGCTTATCTCAAGGTAAAGAGGAAATATCACTGCTAGTTCTTAAATTTCTTGAAATTTTCTGTTATGAGACTTTTAAAAAATTACAGTATTTGTTTTTTCATCAAGCCTAGTACCATAGCTCTGCAAATATGCTTAAAAAGTTGTTGAAAATGCGCTATTGTCCCCTTTTTACACATTTCTTTTCTATGAATAAAACACAAATTTTAAGGTGTTTAAAGGAAAAAGAGCCCTGCTGAAATTTTTCCAATTTATTTTGGTGTGAATCCTATCTTGAAAAATGCATCTTAAAATTAAATATTGTGTTAGAGCTGAGCGCCTACGTGGCAATTTCTCATTTATAGAGACAAACCCATCATTACCTTTCTGTTCAGTGGCAGCAGTGCAAAGTGTAGGTTGCTACATTATATTAAGGCTCAGATTAAGAGACCTTCCAAGTGACATTGAGATTTCAAATATTAACAGGGTAAAGATAAAATCCTGATTGTGTGCAATAATCAATACTCATGATTAGAGACAACAAAATATTACGAGGAATATTTTTATGAACTTTCATTAGCACATTAAAATGATTACTAAAATATTTTTGGATTTCGGTGTAGCGTTTTTAAATGTATTGTATACACGTTAATAAAACAAAATTGGATCTTTTGTGAAATAGACTAATTGGTCTTTTTAAATACATTCATGTTTCCAGCCTGCCAATCAACGTTCCCATTGACCAATACCTACCATTGGTCAATAAGTAAAATGTGGGTTTGATTTGGATTTTATGATAGTCATATTGTGATCAAAGAAAATGCAATTCATTTTAAATTCAAAAATGAGAAATTGAGCCCTTATTTTACTATCCATACTAAACAAAACATTTTATTTACAGACTTTTAATACCAAAATACAACTTTTTTTTAAAGCAAAATTCAATAATCTTATTCAATACAAATCAAAGGCTGTATCTGATTTCTCTACTTATGCCCTGTTGTCTTCATATATAACCTCGCGAGTGGCATCGGTAAACATGTGCCCAAGTGTAGATCAGTCCGAATTGTCATTAAGGAGGCTGATGCACCCCTCCCACACCCTTGAGTCCAAGGATGGAAGCAGTACATCATCAACACGTCCTTGGTGCGACATTTGACTGGCAACCGTTTTATTCTCTTTTCGCCCGATAGAGCTCAGAACTTTATGTTACCCACCATTTTAAATCATACGGGATACTTTAAAAGCAGACACGTTTTATAGCATTAAGTAGTTGGCTATTTCGAAAAGATGATTAATCAATCGACGCCTACTATTTATTATCACCAAAAGTAGCAAATTGTTTATGGATATGATTTAATTTTCATAAAAAAATGGGAAAACAGTCGACACAAACAATAAAATGTGACAATATTTAAATGCCATAAGCTATTTATTTATTTTCATTAGGTTTGCTGGATGGTGTTTTACATAGTTGCTAAAATCATTGGTAGGTAGTAGCACTGTGGTCCCAAGGATGTAGCAAGACCACTGACGTTCAAATTGGCTGATGCAGTCTTTGATAGGAAGTGTGTGGGGAGTGAGAATTAATTAAGTCTATAGCTCAAGGATCCTCAAGACTATTTAGATACAGCCGATGTTTCTACTTATGATACATTTTGTGATTTGCGAAGAGCCATAGATCCCAACTGACGGGTTATAGCTTATTTTAACTTGTAAGAAGTGTTTTGTTTGCACAAGTAGTACACGTATATTAATAATATTATGCTTATATACCAAATTTGTAAAACCGTGTAAATTAGACATTTTAAATTATGAGTCAAATTAGATTCTTTGCCTACCAATTGACTGGAATCAATTATTTTTTAGTTAAATGTTATAAAATATAAATTGAACATTAGGCT